>BQNB010014545.1:0-71067 GCA_026074375.1 Tanacetum coccineum
CTCGAAGGCCAACACCCTCCGCGGTGCCCCCTTCGATGGAACTAGGGCAAAGGTAACATCTGACTAGGTCAAAACCTACGTTCTCCTCTCTACCCAAGCTTTCCTGCCAAGGTATAGATCATAGTACACTAACCATGAAATCCCTCTTAAATCGCAGGACACCTCCACGATTACCGATTTATGTGTAGAGCCTTGTTCCAGCCTGTTTCATCACCTATAAATAGATGGCAAGGTCCTCAGGTTTGATTTACGCTTTCAACACCTACCTACATACTTTACACATACTTATTATCATCCAAAGCACATACTTACTCTCACGCCAGAGGTGATTCACAGGGTCACCCCCTGCGCTTCACTTAACATAGTGTTTGCATTTGTTTTGTCACAAGTTATACACGGCTTGGCAGTTCATCAACCACCCTCAAACTCTTCGATCACCATCGAACCTGGTCGTGCCCAATATTGCATAATCAGTAGCGCCATCCATAGGACCTGCTACAATTAGTCCCGTTAAAACCAAGTCAATAACCTTCAAACTACTTAACCTATTTTTCCGACATGACAAGTGGAATAGAAGAAACACCACCACCGGGTTTTTCGACACTAACCCCTTTACCCGGTCCAAACGTGGGTGAACTGCCATCTATAATCGTCTCCACTTTTATCGTCAATCTCCTGAAAATACGCCACTCACCAACCAAGCATCCACTTCGGCTAATCCTGATCATGTGATTAGCCCAGCCTTCGTAGAAGCTAACTACGAAGTTCTCGAATCCCTCTTAAGGGAACGAAGGAAGTAGGTTCGTAATGAAGACCTCCGCATTCAACTGTATTATTACAATGAGGAGTATGATGAAGAAATGGAGATGGAGCCAAGGCCTACATGTGTTAGGGAAACTACTCTTGTTCTCCGAACAGGATCCCCGCGTGTTCAAAGACAAAACGAAAGAGTTGTAGAGTTCGAAGAAGCTCCAAACAAGGAAGGGATCGGGACTAAAAGGGAATCTGATGGTAGGAGGCCTTCGGAATGGATAATAGAGGAAGGTGGAAGTCGCGGAGGAAATCTCTCTCTATTGCTTGCAGCCCACCTGGGGAGAAGCGAGAACGGGCAACCTCTACAGTCGACTTTGACCTCCGGGTATAGAGGCAATTAACCTTCGACTAATTCAGGGGATGGGGAATCTCCCTTCTAGTGGTACGTATCTCTCACATAATGCTCCGTCTTTCATACCTAATAACCTACAACCTTCAGCTAGTGGTCATATGCCTATTTTTGTTAATCCTTACTCCCAGCCTAATGCTGGTGTGACCTATACCCAACCTCTAAGTTACACTTTTCATACCCCAGGGGTAACCTTCTTTCGGAGGGGCATCCACCTATCATCCCCACATAAGGTAAACCCAACAGGCTCCCATGAGCAATTATGGTCTTAGCTATCAGAGACCTATGTACCCTCCGAATGAACCTCTTACCAGCTATCCCTTTTATGCACAACTCATTAATTTGTTTCCAAATGCACCCATGTATCCAAACTATGGCCCTACTAGCCTGTCTGCAGACTCAACCGGCTGCGTAACCCCTTTTGTTCGCTGGATTGAGGATTATCCTCTGCTGGATGGACTAAAAATACCTTCTCATGTGGCTTCCTATGATGGAAAAGAGGACCCCGACAACTACTTGCACCTTTTCGAAGGTGCCATTCGTATGCAGAAATGGGCAATGCCTGTAGCCTGCCATATATTCACCTATACCCTCAAAGACTCCACCCGGATATGGTGGAACGACCAAAAATCAGGTAGCATTATTAATTACAAAGACTTGAAAGCGAAGTTCCGGTCACATTTTAGCCAGCAGAAAAATTTCACGAAGACACATTTGGCGGTGCATAATATTAAGCAGAGGGATAGGGAAAGTACCAGGGATTTCGTTACTCGGTACACAGATGATACTTTGTAGATTCTAGGGTTGCACTAAGAACAACGCATTTCTGGTTGTGTTCATAGGCTGAAGACAAGGAGCCTTGTGGATCCTCTCCATGAACCTTCCTACCACTTATAAGGGTCTGATGGAAAATACTTACACTTGGATTGAAGCAAAAGAAGTTGCCACCAACGGAGCCTCAAATGATCACAGAGAGGGCTTCGACATACTCAATAAAGGTTTTTCTTGGGATAACAGCAAAGGAAAAAAGAAAAATAGAGACATGGTCTCTCCATACAAGGGATCTAACCATAGACTCCTCTCCAGTTTATCTAAGAGCCTAAGGGAAATTCTAGTAATATAGAAGGCAACAAAAGCCTTCAAACAGCCTCCTCGCATAGTCGGGAGCAGACGACCACGCGACATATCTAAGTATTGTCATTTCCATGAATACCATGGGTATGAAACTAACCAATGTTGGGAGCTGAGACACCAGATCGAAGAAGTTGTAAAGTTAGGGCAACTTGCCCAGCTTGTGAAAGGAATAAAGAAAGGAAAGGCGAAGGCCTTAGATACTTAACTAGGCGAATGGAAGAAAGGGGACAAAGACATTATACCAGCCAAATCCCCTATCCTCATGGTGAGCAGAGAAAGTCATGTTTCAAAAAGGAGGTCTGTGGAAGAACCTGTTAATGGAATAGGGGAAATCACCTTCCCCCCGGTTTCAGGGTCCGACAATTCCTCTGATCCAGTTATCATAAAGGCTCAAATATCTAAAATACAAGTCAACCAGGTATACATGGATAGCGGTAGATCGTGTGAAGTCATCTACGAGCATTGTTTCTTGAAACTGAAGCCTTCCATCAAAGCACTCCAGGTGGATTTGAAAATCCCACTCATTGGCTTCTCGGGAGAACATTCCTGACCTCTCGGAAAGGTCTCTCTAGAAATCACCGTAGGGGAAAGTCCTTACACAAGGACAAAATCCGTGAATCTTGTCATCGTCAGGTCCAATTCTCCCTACAACCTACTCCTCAAAAGAACTGCTATGTAAAAGATGGGTATCGTAGTATCCACAATCCATAGAGCCATAAAATTCCATACTTCTTATGGAACTAGTACTGTATCCTTAACCTATGAAACCAACAAAGTAGAAGAAGGGTAGAAAAAGGTCAAGGAAACCATCTTTAAGGTTACGAAGGACGTTCTCAGCTGTGTAGACGCGAAGGAAAGGATTATTGTTAATGACAAGTTTCTTGAGCAAACACTTGTCATCGGAAAGCAACTGCGTACTAGCTATAAGAGAAAGTTGCAAGACCTCTTGCGATCTAACGTGGACGTCTTCACAGGGACATATGCTGACATGATAGGAATCCTAAGAACCATTATGGTAGGAGGGAAGCCTTTTAACACAAAGCACACATTGAATGAATATAAGCACATCGAGCCAGTCAAGAAAAAGAAGCGCGGATTGGCTCCAGAATGAAATGAAGCAGCCTGCAAAGAAGTGGATGAGCTCACTAAGGCCGAAATATTGCGAGAAGTCTAATACCAGACATGGTGGCCAACCTAATCTTGATAAAGAAAAGTGATGGAGGCTAAAGGATGTGCGTGGACTTCATGGACATAAATAAAGCATGTCCCAAAGACTGTTACCCTTTTACCAGAAACTGACGAGAAAGTGGAATCCCTCTTAGGGTTCCGGTAAAATGCGTTTTGGATGTCTACAAGGGCTACCATCAAATACCAATGAATGAGAGAGATGAAGACAAGACAGACTTCTTCAATGAAAATGGAGTATTTTGTTATAGGAAGATGCCCTTCGGTTTGAATAACGTAGGGGCAACTTATCGAAGATTGGTTGACAAGTATTCGGTGATCAAATATGGTGCAACCTCGAAGCCTATGTCGACGATATGGTAATCAAGAGTGCATCCGAGGAGGAAATGTTAATGGACATCAAAGAGACATTCGATAGGCTCTAATCCATTAATATGAAACTCAACCCGAAGAAGTGTTCTTTCGGTGTTGAGGAAGGTCCCTTTTTAGGACACCTCATAACCAAGCAAGGAATCAAGGTTAACCCTTCGAAGGTCAAGGCGATCACCGACCTGAAGCTACTTAAAACACTTAAGGAGATGCAGAATCTCAACAAAAAGTTGGCAGCCCTAAGAAAATTCCTCTTGAAGGGTTCTGGCAAATCACTTCCATTCCTTAAAGCACTCGAGAGTTGTACAGGTAAGAAGACTTTACAGTGGACATCTGATGCCAAAGAAGCCTTTCGAAAGATGAAGGAATTCATATAAATATTACCAACACTTACAACCCCAATCAAAGGCGAAGTCTTGGTAATGTATCTTGTAGCTTCATCGAAAAGTATAAGCGCTCTTCTACTCATAGAAATATAAAAAAGGCAGGGTTCGATTTACTTCGTGAGCAAGGAGTTACAAGGGGCAGAACTAAATTACCCTGAACTGGAAAAGCTTATACTAGCCCTTGTGCACGCCACAAGAAGACTTTGAAGGTACTTCCAAGCTCACCCCATTCGGGTATTGACTGATAAACCTATTAAGAAAATCCTAGCAAGACCTGAGAAGTCAGGACGAATAGCTAAGTGGGCCGTCGAACTAGGGGAGCATGACATCGAGTTCAAAGGACGCAGCTCCGTCAAAGGCCAGATATTAGCTGATTTTCTGGCTAAGACACCCTCTGCAGAAAATAAAGATACAGAGACCAAGAAGCTCTAAACAAAAAACAAAGAACCAAAAGCAGAAGGCATGTGGAGGCTATGTACTGATGGAGCCTCTAGCTTTGAGGTTTAGGTGTCGGTCTAATGCTAGTCAGCCCTGAAGGAAAAGAATACACGTACGCTTTCGAGTTCGAGACAACCAACAATAAGGCAGAGTACGAAGCGCTGTTGACAGGTCTAAGAATAGCTGCAGACATGAAGATTGAGGATTTGTCCATTTTCGTAGAATCCCAACTAGTGGCTAACCAGGTCCAGGGTCTCTTCGAAGCCAGACAACCTATGATTAAGCAATACTTGGAGAAGACAAAGGAGCTCCTCAGAAGTTTCAACAGCTACACCGTGGAGCATGTTCGAAGAGACCAAAACAAGAAACCCGATGCCCTGAGCAAGCTAGCTTCGATGACTTTTTTGCGTCTTGCCAAGGAAGTCTTGGTAGAAGTCTTGCCTGAAAAATTGATTGTCCAAAAAGAAGTAGCGGACATCATAAAAGAAGAAGGAGAAAACTGAATTTTGCCTATCCGAGAGTACTTACTATTTGGCCTCCTTCCAAAAGATCCGTAAAAAGGCAAGAAAACTAAGAGTTAAAGCACCTCAATACAGAATCATCGATGTTAACCTATATCGTAAGTCTTACTTGTCACCATGGCTACGATGTGTAGGACCGATACAAGCTAAAGGTATCATTCAAGAAATACACAAAGGTTCCTGCGGCATGCACGCGAGGTCACGATTAGTGGTATCGAAGATCATGAAGCTAGGATATTATTGGCCTTCGATGCATAGTGACGCAAAAGCGAAGATTCAAAGGTGCGAAGCATGTCAGATTCATTCATCCGTGCCAATGAGACCAAAGCAAGGCATGACATCCATTACTTTGGTGTGGCCTTTCTCCCAATGAGGAATTGATATCGTAGGACCTCTACTAATGGCTCTAGGAGGTGCAAGATTTCTGGTTGTAGCTATCGAATAATTTACAAAATGGGTCGAAGCGAAGCCCCTAGTGTCAATAACAGGAAAGCATATGGAGAAGTTTGTATGGGAACACATCGTATGCATATTTGAAGTTCCCCAAATCATAATCTCTGATAATGTGAAACAATTCGCCGAAGGAATCTTCCCAGTCTTTTGCCAAAGACTCGGCATATACCACTCCTTTACCTCGGTTTATCACCCTCAAGCAATTTGGAAGGTAGAGGTTACAATCACAGACATAGTAAAAGGTATGGAACAAGGACTGGGAAAGAACCATCAAGGTTGGGTTGATGAGCTACCGCAAGTACTATAGGCACACAAGACATCACCAAAATCCAGCAATGGAGAAACTCCCTTCAGTTTAACCTACGAATCAGAAGCCGTCGTTCCTATAGAAATTAGTGTGGAAACAGAAAGGATAAAGGGATTCGAATTCAGCAAGAATGATAAGAGACTTTGAGAAGACTTGGACATCCTTGAAGAATAGATGGAGATAGCTTCCATTAGAGAAGCTCACTACAAGCAAAATTTGGAAAGGTACTACAATAAACGTGTCTCGTCGTCGACATTTAAGCCAGGTACATATGTGCTTCGACTTAACAGTGCAAGTAAAGCTGAGTGCCAAGGAAAAGTAGGACCAACATGGGAGGAGCCCTACGTAGTAAGAAAAGCCTACGTAAGTTTTACATGTAAAACTTGCTAATTATTGTTTTTAAAAGTCATTGTTTCGACTACCTTTTGTCTAAGTGATCATATTCAAAATGATGTAAATCTTTCTACACGATTAATGAAAGTAATGGATTCCTCTCTTGTGTCGTTATTTACAACAAAGATTGGGAACACCAAGAATCTAAAAGTTTCAGCGTTCAAAAGGATGTTGTAAGGCCACACGTGAGTATTACATTCAAAACATCTAAATTCACGTTAACTTTCCAAAGGTCTTCGTTCGAAACCTTCTGGGCTAAGGCGGAGCGGGTCGCAACCCTCTGTCACAAGCGAAAGACTGCTTGATAAAACCTTGGTGGTTGATTAACATTTTGGAAAGGCCACACTTGAGCCTTAGACAATAAAATAAAAGCAACACAAGCTTTTATATAACAAAAGGAAGGGATAATCCACCCTCTATTAAAATGGACATTCCTAAAATGTCACTCAAAATCACAAAATATTCAAACACAAACAAATATCACAGGTACATACCACCCGAGGGGGTCAAAATAATGCCTACACGACGACCTTCAGCTGGTTGGATTCACATTCTTTAAAGACGAAGGTTTGGACTTCGATTGAGATGGAGCAGGCTTTGCATGAAAAGACTTAGGCTTTTTTGACAACATAGAAAGGAGCATAGGGATCAGTAGTTGCCTCCGCTAAAAAGGGATAGGAAGCAGTGGCCAAATTATCACCAGTTTGGTCAAACTCTTTCTTCGAGAAGGTTTAATAACCAGGCTTTTTTTCAAGCTCGAAGGGTTCTTTGAGGTTAGCCACTTCTTCGAAAGTTGTGCACCTGCCATGAACAAGGTCAGTTTTGACAAGCCGAGCAACAAGGAGCCCCATTTCATCGCCATGAACAAGTTTTGTAGCAACATGAGGAACCACCTTCACAACTACCTCAACCCTGTCATGCTTTAACCCATCATTCTCTTGCAAAAGTTGGGTTTCGGATTTCTTAAGCCTTTCCCTTTCGGTCTCCAACCCTTCTATTTAGGAACGGAGGACGGAGAGTATCTCCTCATAGTTGACCCATTTTTTCTCTTCAAGAACAAGCCTACTATATTTACCATGAAGGCTTATCAACTTGCCCCTGCAAGGATTCAATCTCCGCACGCATGTCCAACACTAGAGGATTCTTGTCTAAATCCTGTAAAGCATCATTACACTTTACCTTAAGCTCAGCGTACGCCTTATCTTTCTTTCTTTCCCTTTCCCAATTAGCATCACAAGCAGCCCTAGCTTTAGTCAGGGTAGACATTAATTCATAGGTTTTCTTATTTATCACGTTGTCAAGAACAACTTGCCACATATAAGCCTTATCGTGGATATCACAGAGTTTTTCCAAGCTTATCTCTTTGAGATGTTGCTTCCACGAAGGAGGAGTCACATGAGCAACAACCCAATGACAATCCACGGAGTCCTTCAGTTCTTTAGCCGATGGAAATTCTATGCAAAGAAGGACAAAGTGTTACAACCTTATGACGCTTCAAAGCAAGGAACATGAGGAGTAAGAAATTTACCATATATGTCGGGGTCGCTATCAACATCTAGGGGATTAGAAGGATCACCAGAAGCTTTGCTTGCCTGGGAGAAGGAACCTTACGAGTTTTTTGACGGGTTTCCCTTCCCAAAAACTCAGCAGTTTGTTTTTTTTCCCAGCAACCTTCAAAGATGTGTCAACCTTTCGGTTCTTAACTTTATCAGTAACAACACAGTCAACCAAGATAACTTCACCTCTCTCTGAGGGGGCGTCATCCGAATCAACAGAATTTTCAGCAAACTGGGAAGGAGGAACGGAAGTCAGTGGCTCTGTATCAATTACCGAAGTCTCATTATTGACAGACATAGTCGAGGGGGAACTTCCCTCCTCATCACCAACACCTCCCTCCGGTGAAAAGTAAAACTCACCATCAACTCCCTCCATCATAAAACTCCTGAAATCCATCTCTGCAAAAAAACATACATTATTAGCCGAAACGATAAAGCAACCTAATACAAAAGGAAGAATAAATACCCCTTCCACGGTAGAAAATTATGGGTTTTTTAGGGCTATGCTCCCATGAGGTTTTCAGACCAACAAGATATAGAATGGGGTCTGGGAAGGTTTGGACGTTAGCAGGATAGGCGGTTATTTGGTTGTATAAGGGGTCCTCTCGAGCATATTGGGGGATCACATCTTTGAAAGACTTTTTTTTCAGCTTGTTTTCTTCTAGAATAAGCTCAGGATATTCGAATGGGACTATTTTATTTTCAATGTAGAAGAAGCTACCCTTCCAACCTTCGATATGGGTAATCGGTTTGGTAACAACTTTGGGAACGCTGAGATCACTCCTGTTGGAAAGAGTTAGCCAGTTACCAACATAACCTAGATTCAAGAAGGCCCGGAGAAGGTCGACGTTAGGCTCACCACCGTATGCTTTGCACATTACGGAAAAAGTCGTGAGTTTGACCAACCCGAAAGGATTAAAACGGGAAATATGCACTTTGAAGTAATTCAAGACCCCACAGATGAACTTGCGAAGAGGAATCCTGAGGTTGGAAAAGGGTGAAAAAGTGGGTGTATAACCCGACGTAGGCGAGAGGGGCGTCGAAAATGGTTTGATTTCTTTTCGGAAGCATAACTTTAATATTTTGAGGAATGTCGTAATTAACAAGCAATTGGTCAGGGTGCATGTCTGGGATAGAATAATGAATTTGGCATCCATTTGAAGAAAAATGGAAGATAAGATTTACCTTGCGGAACGAAGATTGGGCAACTGTGATCAATTAAGTGCGACAAATAAATGGTAGAGAAATGGGTTCACCAGTAAATTCGTTATATAGTGAGCGGAGCAAGATGCGGTTCGTACACGTGTGCGTCTGGATACTCGCGTAAATTCAAATTTCAACAAGAGATGAGACTTATGCATTTACCAATGGAGACTTTTCATTATCCTGGATTTGAATTGTAACTAACCCCTACACAAGTGGGTTTAGCATTAAATGCGGATAAGCATGCGCAGTTAACGAAAATTAGCCTTCGAATTCGGGCTAAGATTATATTTATTTTGGAGTCGAAAGCAATGCATCCATAGATGTATACATCACATTCTACTGGGAGGCTTGATGACGTACCCTCTGATCCGGCTCGAAGGCCCCCCTTCGAAAGGGATCTACTCCTAATGACACCTATAAACCTTCTAATAGTTTCTAGTGGCGTAAAATCATCTTCGCGATGGTTACCAGTATGAGAATTCGCCACTTGAAGGCCAACACCCTCCGCGGTGCCCCCTTCAATGGAACTAGGGCAGAGGTAATATCTGACTAGGTCAAAACCTACGTTCTCCTCTCTACCCAGGCTTTCCCGCCAAGGTAGAGATCGTGGTACACTAACACTGGAATCCCTCTTAAATTGTGGGACACCCCCACGATAACCAGTTTATGCGCATAGCCTTGTTCCAGCCTATTTCATCACCTATAAATAGATGGCAAAGACCTCATGTTTGATTTACGCTTTCAACACCTACTTACATATTTTACACATACTTATTATCATCCAAAGCACATACTTACTCTCACGCCGGAGGTGATTCGCAGGGTCACCCCCTGCGCTTCACTTAACGTAGTGTCTGCATTTGTTTTGTCACAAGTTATACACGGCTTGGCAATTCAACAACCACCCTCAAACTCTTCGATCACCATCGAAGCCTGGTCGCGCTCCATATTGCACAATCAGTTATCATGTGGAACTTTTTGTTTTACGAGTATAAAGGCTATAAAGAAGAGACATGTATGTATTTCTTTTGATATACTAATAGACTAACCATGGCATGTATTTATGTAGCACAAATTTTCATGATCAGATTAATTTAAGAATAATAGTGATTTTTTTCATGAAAATTTACAATGAACGGCAAATATCCATCACTTCCCGCAAAACTCTGAAACCCCCTTAGGTTTGGCCAGCAGCTTGCCCTAAACATAAGCATTTTTTTTTTAACATAAAACATAAGCATTTCCCACAATCGGATTATAAACACAGTAGCCTGTTTTGTAAATGGGCCAAGATAACTATTGGAGCCTATGGAGTTTTATCATCACCAACACAGTTACACAGCCCAAGTAAAATATTCAGCACTATCGACTAATTTTCTGAGCACAGAAAAATGCAATGATCAAAAAGAAGAAAATGTAAATCTATAAGATTGTTGGAAAAATTTATAATGTTAAACATATTTCATGTCATGTCATTACATCTTCGGCTCTATTATAAAATTTCAGTTTATGACCTATTTCAGCTAGTGATAAATTTCACATGATTCATGGATGCCTGATTATAATTTCTCTTTATACTAGCAAAATCATTCTAAACTCATTAATCTAGTATAAACTCAGTCCAATCACATTATGCATGTCATATTGTCATGTCATTGTATATGGTTATTAGATAACTCGATTTTCTTAATACACATATTCATTTTTTAAGTTTTTGACCTGTTACAAACCAATGACTAAATTTGCATAGTATATAGAGTATGTTTTATGCTATCGTCGTACTAACGAATTGTTTGTTGCTGATAGAATTTTTTTTCTCTTCATTGACTTGATCAATGAATATTATATATCAATCATAATAAGAATATTATTACACATATGCAAATATATTATTACACCCATTAATGTACGTATAAACCAAATTATTATAAGTAATATATTAAACTTGCTTTTGCTATTAAGAAGACTAGTTACATTGACACTTTGATTGGGAAAGAAAAAACAAAGGGGCGATTTAGTTGCCTTAAGATACGGGTCAAACAAGAAGCCATTGTATGTATCATTCCTTCATTTTAAGCAACTTCATTATTATTGTTACTGTATTATTTCTTCCTCTTCTTTCTCCTTTTGGCGATTTCCGATTTAATTGTAGTTATAAATGGACACGACTTCTACATCTTCATCACGCGGGATAAATCGTTACTGTAAGCGGATATGTATTTATCCGATACAAGTTAGTTCGGGGCTCAACATATCTTGTACAGTTTAGGGTTGAGCCGTGGATTTATTCCATATTAGGCTTAACACGTACTGAAAATTACTAGATACATGCTAAACTTTTTTACTATAATAGACTATCTAAAAACACTGTGTCGGCCATACTAAATTCTTGCAATCTATATGAATCGACATTGAATTTGAATGTGTTACTAGAGGGAACTCACAAAACCTTACATTGATTCATTGATACATAAATACTACTAATATTATATAAATCACAAGGATCAGATCAGTTAATACTTTTAAACCATTTTTAAGAACATCCAACCATTTGAAGCAAAAAAAATTGGGAGTCACCACCAATTCAATTGAAAAATGAGACAAATTTCCTTTGCTTTCCCTCTACATCACTCATTCACCCACTTTATAATCCATACGTCGTCTTCCTCAATAACTCACATTTATTTGTTAGTTTTATTATCGAAGGAGAGGTGTACCACATTTAAAGTATAGTTCAAACCAACTAGGAGGTGGAAATGAGTTGAGCCGCTCGTAAGAAGCTTGTGATGGGATCGGTAAAAAGCTCGAATGAACCGAGTCTAAACAAGCTCGAGCCCGAGCTCAAGGCTAAGTTGCGGCTCATTTATTAATCGAACTCAAGCTTGAACTTTACATACAAAGCTTAATTAGGCTCGCAAACATAAACGACACTATGATATTTTAAATATTAAACTTATATAATACGTTATGCATTTGTATCATAGACAAGCTTATTAACGAGCTTAATAACAAGCTTATAAACGAGCTCAAAATAGATATATTACGAGTCGAGCTTGAGTTGAGCTTTGATTTTTCACTTGCGCACCGTAAATCGAGATGAGCCCGAGCATGTATAATATACCATGTGCGAGCCGAGCTCGAGCGTAAAAAATAGGCTTGAGCCTAGCCAAGCTCAAGATCAAGCTTTATAAAACTAAAACGAGTCGAGCTTGAGCTCTGACAGGCTCGGACTCGACTCGACTCGTTTGTAAGGAAAATATTGTAAACGGACTTAATACTGTTAGTATTAAAGTTAAGTCTGTTAGTTATAGTTAGTAAGCTATATATATACCACATCTAAATACAGTTCATATATACCAATAGCAAACCAAATGTTACTCTTGAGAACGCGAGTGTTTTAAATAAGTGGTCGAGGGTTCATTAACAATAAGAAATATGGCAAAAGATAGTTTTAATGCAATTATACTTCAAAACTTTCTATTGTTTAGGTAGTCTGATATTTCTACTTAAAACTTCCTATAAAACTACCATGTATCCATTTATCCACATTTTTAGCTCATAATACGCTTACAAATGTATAATATTTCAATGTACATGTTTTTTAGTGCGTGAAAAAAGGTTATGTGAAGAATTATATACACATATCAACATTTATTAATCACATTTTTTGGTGTGTAAATTTATAAATAAAATACACGTCTCCATAAACCATGCAGAATTTAATGTGAAGATACAATATAAACATATTTGAACTATATTTTATAGGGTTTTGCTAACAACAGCCCTTAGGCTTGTTGTTAACAACTAACTTTCAAAAATTGTGTTAAGACAATATACAATGTCCAAATAAATTATTCAAATTCATTCAAAATCACTAACAACTTCCTATAATTTCGCACACACAAATTCAATTCACACTTCTCATTGGTCATATTAGCGAAAAAAGCGAAGCATGTTTTGAAATATGTTTTAATATTGGCATGTTTTGTGAAAAATTTGTTGTTATCAACAGCCCTAAGGGCTGCTGTTAGCATTTCCCTATTTTATATACGCATATATATATATAGGGAATACTTATTACTGGCTAATGCTGGAGTATGCAATATCCTTACATGATCCCCAAACAATGAAATTCTGAAAGGAGATAACTAGCTTGCCGGTATGCATGCTTTCTTTCTTGCATTGTCCGTAAAAAAATTGCTAATTCCTTCTAAAAAACTTCCGACTCACATAAAAATAACCCATGCATGTTTTCACTAATTCTCTCTCCTTCGATCCTCTAATTAATTTTCAAGTGACATAATTATGTGGGTAGAAAAATAAGTATGATAATTTTGTAGAAGGTTTAAGCAATGTTTTTTTCTGTAACTACTTTATAAAATAATAGAGCATTATTAAAGCATCCTACAAAATCATTCTACTTATCTTCTTACACACACAATCATATAATATACGTAGTATATTTTTTTCTATTTATTATCTCTCTAAATTCAAATAGTCATTATAGCCATTTGTTAGGATTTTGTGTAAAAAGATTAGTAAGATGTTTATATAAAAAGGAATTAGCATTTTTGAAAAGAATGTGATAGATACTGATTTTTGCTTACATTAATATCATAAGATATTACTACTAATGGGAGATGTATTTGTGGATTCAACAAATTCTTTTTAGAATCTCAAGCTCAAGGGCACAACTCACAAAGTAAAGCTACCATTTGCTATGCTTAATCATTATGATTTGATATTTTTATTAGAGCATTTTCAACTTTAGAGGAGTGGTTTATGATGAGTTGACATCATCACTTGCTCTTAAAATGGAAGAGTTTATAAAAGCTTGTAAAAGATGGTTTATGTACCTAAGAGAGAAATATACGTGTGATAATTTTTTTTAAACACTATGGCTTTTTACGGCTTTTTAGACTTATAATTGAAGATACCAACCATGGCCCTTTAGAGCTTCAGGTACAGTTGAGCCGTCGTGCTCGTGCCGTCGTGCAAAAGTGGTGTCACATTACTACTTATTCCTAACACCAAAATACACGAAAACACCAAAAACAGGTTCCCTAGTTAACATCAACATTTCTGGTGTTATGTAGACCTCACTTTTTCTTTTTTTTCATTCTATACATATAAAAAAATGCGACAACAATTTAGAAATTAAAATATTTAGCCCGGGCCGCGTCTTTCAAAGCCTCGATCTTCGCCGCGTCCGCCGGGTTCATCCCCGTAGTGTCGAAAGTTAGTATCTTCAATTCTTCGTTTCTTTTTTGAATTTCGCAAACCGCGAGACGCGCGGCTAGCTCGTGCTCCATGTGTTCTTTTTTCGCTTCACGGTCCAAATTTATTTGTGTTTGCATCAACTTGGTAAATTGCTCTTTTTGTGAACCGGAAGTGGCGGATGTTGAGCTTGTAGAACGTTGAACTTTTGCTTTTCGGGCTCCATGTGTTCTTTTTTCGGCCTTGTTTGTGTGACGGGCCGCCCTCGTCGGGTTCATTCGATTGTTGTGGTACTTGAGACGAATGTTGAGGATATTGTTGAGATTGTTGGAATTGTTGTGATTGTTAGAATTGTTGAGAAGATTGCGTTTGGAAAAACATGTAGAAAATTGCTCGGGAGTACAATTCATGAATGGGTTTGGAGATGAGGCTTGGAAGTTGGAGAATGGGTTTGGTATATTGGGGCGTGTCGGAATTTGATTGGTATTAGAGGTGGTGGAGTTTGCGGATGATGGAGTATTTGGATTAGACGAAGAGGAAGAATTAGGTAATTGCGTATTCGGTATTTGTAGCTCGTTGAAGTAGTTGTTTATCCATTGGTTGGGATTTATTTTGGTGAAATTTTATATAATTGGAAGGGATGGTATAAAAAGATAGAAGTTTTAAGAAAGTATGGTATAATGTAGTAGATGTGTTTGGTTTTATAGTGTGAAAATGGGTCAAAAATGAAGCAAAAAAACAAAAAAAAACGGCTAGTTTGAAGCCATAAATATTTCTAGCCGTTGCCTTCCATCTACAATTTTAGATTTCAAAAAAATAAAATAATAAAATAAAATTAATGCATGAAAATGCCAAACATGAAAACGCGAATCTGTTGTGGTCCTCGCGTTTTCGTGAGGCATTTTGGCACGACCATCTCGGCTGGTTCTACCAGCGCGAGACACGAAATCACCAAGTTTATTGTGGTTCTCGCGTTTTCGTAAGGCGTTTTCGTGCCAAAACGCCACTTTTTTCACCGTATCGTGGCCTCTTATTAACATAGAAAATTGGAACAAGTTCATCATGCTTGACATCTTGATCTTCTAGCTTTGATATTAACTTTTTGGAAACACTATGCTCTTTTAAGTTTATTGGTAAACGGATTGCATTTCCCGTTGTGGAGTATTTTGTTCAAAATATCTGGGCTAAATATGGGTTAACTAGGTTGATGATGAACTATAAATGGTTTTTTTCTTTAAATTTGATACTGCTAAAAGCTTAAAGGATGTTCTTAAGAGTGGTCCATGGATGATTCGTAATAGTCCGATTATACTTAAGAAATGGATGATGAATTCAAGTCTTTTTAAGAAAGAGTTAACTCGCATGCCGGTGTAGGTTAAGATACATGATGTGCCATTACAGGTATTTTCGGAGGATGGTATTAGTCTTATTGCAACTCAAATTGGTAAGTCAATCATGCTTGATTCTTTTACTAGTTCGATGTGCATTGATTCTTTAGGTCAGAACAATTTTGCTAGATGTCTAATTGAAGTCAAAGCTGACGAGGTTTTGAAAGATAGTATTACTATGGGTATCCTTTTGCCTGCCAGTTTGGGTTTTTATAAGGAAACGATTCGCGTTGAGTACAAATGGAGACCACCTCCTTGTGAACAATGCAAGATATTTGGTCATGTGTATGATCAATGCCCTAAGAGTGCAACAATTATTCCTACTATTAATATAAATAATGATGGCTTCCAAACGGTGGTTAACAAAAAAAGTGGTAAAACAGGTTCTACTAGTACTGATCGCGATGGTGTTAATTTTGCTAAGACTGTTTGGAGTCCTTTCAAACCGAAGGACAGATTTGAGCCAAAGGCTCATGGTAACTCGCCAAAGAATGGAGCTCCTAATGTGTCTACTTCTGCTAAAGATGGTCTGAATAAGTCTGCTAAAGAAACAGCCTGCTAAAGTTGTTGACATATCCTCGCCCTCTTACATTTGTGCTACTGCAAAGAAGGGAGGTTCAAAGGCTCCTACTAGCTCGTTTAATATCCCCACTTCTAACCCATACGATCTGTTGTCTCAAGAGTTTGATCCTGAGAACTGTACGAATAGTGAGGGTGATCCGAATTCGATTCTGGATGATATGGAAAGTGAGGAGGAAGTTGAAGTTGTTTTTGATGAAACTACTAATTTGCTCATTAGTATCATAACGGGGGATAGCACCTACACGTTTCCTGATGTTTTCAAGACTTGATTTGTCTAGTTTTTACCATGTGGGCGCTTTTTTCTCTAGTGTTACCTTATGTAGTATGTAGCTAGAGTTGTGAGTGTTTATGGCATGTCCTAAACACAATATTTAGTTGTTTATCAAGCTCTTTTCTTGAGGTTAATGTGGTACCTCAACCACATTTCATTTGTACTTAAGCTTTTTCGATTTTAATATACTTTATTGGGGTAACCCTTTATCCAAAAAAGAGAGGAACACTTATGAAACTTTACAATGTTTTTAAATTGATTATGCTTTGTTTGATTGCTTACAAATTAATCACCCTAAGTCCTATTTATACTACTACATGAAAATTCTAGAAACAAGATTTATCGATGGATATTCTACTGCAATTTTGATACTACATAATTACATAATGTAAACTAAATATTTTTAGATACTTCTAATGATTCTTTTAGATATTTTTCATATATATATTTTTATGATCATTCTGTGACTTTTTTGAAACTTCTTCATCATGGAATCGTGCTTTAATGGATCATCCAATCTCTATCGAACCAACTCAAGTTTACGATCCAACATATTTCACATTTTAGCACCAAAAATTTAACAAAAGTATGCACGCATTACATGTATGGAGTTCAAAGACTTTCCACTCACCAATCAGTTGTTTCAACTCATCTTGATCTACTTCCCTCATTTCCATGAAAGATGTTGATTTTTGTGAAAAAACGTGAGCTGTGTATCGAAAATATGAAACTAAGGCTACTTTCTACAATATACAACATGATTATTGATACTCTACCATAATTATACAAAGTTACTAAAAAATCAACATCTTCTATTCAATATGTTAAATTGTTGAGTGTTTTTCTTTACAGTTGTTGTATGATTTAAAGGGGACGGAATGGTCACAGAACACTTAAGTGAGAGTAGGGCGGTAAAGGATTGTTAGTTTATATTGATGGATTATGTCCACGTAAAATAATATATGTCCGGGAATTTTATTCGAGCCTATGAGGACGCACGCGTTAATACGTAAAACAATTATAATAAATATATTAGATGTAATATATTTCGTGATAAAGCTTAAACGGGCGTTAAATATTAATATATATATATATTTAATGGGAAGTTTATAAGTCGTTAATAGTTAAACAAGGGACTAATATGCAATTATGAAGAAAACAAAAGTGTGAGAATTGTTTTCTTTTTGCCTTAGTCAATTAGTTTTCTAATCTCCAAGAAGAGGTGAAATTGTCTAACTTGCAAGCCAAGTTGCATGCCTATATAAAGAGATCTTGGGGATCATTATTTGCATAACTTAAAAAACAAAATCTCTAAAAATCTCTCCTTCCCTTCCTCTCTTGCTCGATCGGCCGAAACCCTCACCAAGGGTTTTTGGTTCTTGGTTTTGTTCGACAAAAGAAACCACAAAGGTTTCAATGGTTGATTTCTTCAAGAACGTGGTGGTTTGCAAGCTTTATCACTACTAGCACTGGCATACTTAATTATTTACTAAGAACGTATTGTGTGTGTTGAAGTAGAGGGATCTTCCTTTAAATCTTGGGTGATTATTGCGTGGTATTCGATTTATACACACGCGTATTTTCAAGAAAGTGTTTCATTAATTGCTAAAAGGTACACGTTCTTGTTCCCTTTGTTAATTATGTATTCTATACGTGTTTATGTGTTTTTCGCTGCGTACTCGTGTAGTTTAATGGTTAATTAGTTGTAAAATCCCAACAGTGGCATCACGAGCCATCGTATAGAATTGTAATTACAAAGAAATAATATTTGAAAATTAGGGTTGTTTGTTAATTTTTAAGCCATATGGGCATTTTTAGCTACAAAGATTGGATCTTTATTATAATAAAATTAATTCGACGAAACCCTAGGTTGCATGAAATTTATGTGTTAAATTCGATAGTTTAAATTGTTAATTGATCGTTTTTTGGCTTAATATTAATCGTCAATTTGTTATCCGTGATAAACACGTGCAAGTTTATCATGGATTGATATATGATATGTAATCTTGATTAATTGTTAATTAATTGTTCACGCAAATTGATGATTATAAATGTATAGACATAAAAGTTAAGGTTTTTTTTTTAGTTCTACTTAGATTGTTTGACACATAGTGATTACCTAAAAAAAATTCGTAAAATAATCATCGTAAAGCCTCGAAAAAAATTGAAAATTTTATAATAGATCCACGACTGCAGTAAGCTACAACTTTGTAGTTTCACGGCAAAATGGGGAAGACCCTAGCTATTGTCCTGACGGGGCTGAAGATCGACTGATATATTTCTAATCTCTTTTATGTGCTATTTGGGTAATATATTTATATATGAGCTTAACGCAATCTATCATTTCGAAGTATGTGGCTGATTCCTTGAAGAAGGATCCTTATATGAATATATAATATATATATAAATCAATATAAATATATCTAATATATATATATATATATATATATATATTATATATATCTACGTTTTTAATATATTTGACAATTAGAATCATCATTAATATTTGCATGAGTTAATTGTTAAGTGAATATATAAATGTTATGTGAATTAGTTGTTGTTTATATTGTTTTATTTTATTAAGTGTTGACTTGTGAGAAAACAAAAAGGGTTTTCGAAAAAATAAAATATATAAACATGACTAACAACTATGAAATAAGATTTATTATAAACTATTAATTACGAAGTCATATGAGTCACATGGGTGTCGTTATCTATAATGTTAAGGCTCATACCTTAACTTCCACAACGAGACTTGCAATTTAATAGGTTTATAATTATTAGATAGATTAAGTTAGTCGGCCCAAGCCCGATATGTGGGCTTATGGTCCATTAGGGTTTCTAGTATGTTCTATGTTTTACTATAAATACATATCAATAATATAATACCTCGGACGGAGTTCATATTAATAATGTGTTTTCTAAGTTAAAAATTTAAATTTTATCAATGACGAAATTTGCAAAGTACTATTTCGTTGCAAGACATGTCACCAAGGGTTTGAGGTTTTTATACTCTATAAATCCATAATATCTTGCAATTATCAACGAAGCGCGAATGGTCTAAAGTTTGAATGGTTTTTAATCATTCTTTAATTTTTCCCGTGATAAAATAAGAATTCTTTAGATTTAAAAACACGTTGAATCATCAATTTTTTAAAGGTAACACTATTTATACATGAGATGTATAGAAAATAAGTGATACCGTAATAAATAACTGAATTGAGTAAAGTTTTTATTAAATTTATGATACGAATATGTATGCATGCTTTTTAGTACATATTTGCCATGACAAATGTAAATACCCTTTTAAATAAGTTGTTGTCATCCAATTTGTAATAACACTTGCATTTGTCTTTCACATCACGTGAGACGTATGTAGATTGCAACCCGAAGGTGATTATACACTTTTCATGAGACGTTGGTGTTACATAATCACAGTTCTTGATTTGACAACTTAATCGAGGTAAGCTGGTGAGTCCTTATGCTCGAGGCATAGATGGGATAAAACATGCTTACTAGTATATTAATGTAATAAAGTAAGTCCAATAATGTTCTAGGAATTGCATCGGTGGCAATTATTGATCGTCAATTACATTCTGAATACACCATTGCTAGCAGATCAACTGATGTGATGGTGGTATGTCATTTTGGATCCTAGACCTTAGAAAATTAATTATTTATATTTAAACATGGGTAGTTAATTTTTTTCAAGGAGTATTATCAAAAATACTAAAATCTTGAACTTAATATGTTTTGTAGATGGCACTGCCTGTCTTAAACATAAACCATTCGGCTTTCAGGTTGATGTTTGAAAGAGAAAAACTTTCTGGAACAAATTTCAATGATTGGTTTCGTTCACTTAAGTTGGTCTTGAGAGTTGAAAAGAAACTGTTTGTCATTGAACAACCTATTCCCCCTGCTCCACCTGCCGATTCCACAGTTCAAGTACTTGCGCAGTGGAATGCGGTTTATGATGCTCATAATGAGGTTGCTTGTCTTATGCTTGGAAGTATGACTCCCGAACTACATAGACAGTTTGAAAACTCTTCACCTTATGAAATGCTTTAGCGCTTAAATCTATGTTTGAGAAATAAGCTAGAGTGGAGCGATTTGACCTAATCCAAACTTTCCATGCTTACAAATAAGAAGAGGGAAAGCCAGTTGGCCCATATGTCATTAAGATGAAGGTTTATGTGGAGCAACTGGAACGTCTTGGTTATGTGCTCCCATAAGATCTTAGTATTGGTCTAATCATGAATGGCCTCACTAGTGACTTTGCTGGATTTGTAAGGAACTACAATATGCATAACATAAGGAAGACAATTGGTGAACTACATGCTTTGCTTATTGATTATGAGAAAGGTTTACCTAAAAAGGCTGTTACACCACAAGTAATGGTGATTCAAGGTGGTAGAATGTAGAAAGCCAATAAGAAATCGCTTAATGCTAAAGGCAAGGGTAAAGGAAAAGGCAAGGGAAAGGATAAACCAGTTTATATCCCTAAGCTGCAAAACCCTAAACCTTCTGCTAAAGAGCACCCGGAAAAGGATGATGCATGACACCACTGCAAAGAGTTGGGGCATCAGAAGAGGAATTGTCCTGCTTACCTTGATGAGTTGATAAAGAAGAAGCTGTCAGTTCTTCAGGTATCTTCGTAATAGAATTATTTTCTTTTTCTAATAAATCCTAGGTGTATGACATTGGTTGTGGTACTCACATTTGTAACACGAAACAGGGTCTTAGAAGAGAAAGAAAGCTGAAACAAGGAGCTCTCTATTTTAAGAAATTGATATGCTTAATCTTGTGCCAAAACGTTAATTCTATTTATAATGTTAGTAATAAAAGAGCCAAGCACAACTTGGACTCTACTTATCTGTGGCACTGTCGTCTTGCTCACATAAGCAAGAAACGTATTGAAAAGCCACAACATGATGGGCTTTTAAAGTCAACGGATGAAGAATCCTTTGATCAATGTGTGTCTTGTTTATCGGGTAAGATGACAATGAAACCGTTTCCACATCGTACCGAAGGACGACTGATCTTCTTGGGCTAATACATACTGATATTTGTGGACCACTTAGACATGTGTCAACACAAGGTGCTAGCTACTTCATTACCTTTACGGATGATTATAGTCGTTATGGTTATGTTTATTTACTTAAACATAAACATGAAGTCTTTGAAACATTCAAGGTGTTTAAAAATGAAATGGAAAATCAACTCGGAAAGACTATAAAGGCACTTCGATCAGATCGAGGAGGCGAATATATTAGTCAAGAGTTTAAAGATTATTTGAAAGCTTGTGGAATTGTTCAACAGCTTACACCTCCATACACACCACAACACAATGTCGTGTCTGAAAGGAGGAATCGTACTTTGTTAGACATGGTTCGATGAATGATGAATCTTAAAACTCTGTCGTTATCCTGTTGGGATTATGCTCTAGAGACTGCTACATGCATTCTCAATATGGTTCCAACCAAGAAGGTTGATAAGACACCATATGAATTATGGTATCGAAAAGTTTCTAACTTGTGTTACTTAAAGATCTGGGGATGTGAGGCGCTTTTGAAGCGGGATACACCTGACAAACTTTAACAAAGATATGTTAAGTGTATCTTTATAGGATACCCAAAGGAAACGATGAGTTACTACTTCTACTTCCCACCTGAAAACAAAATAGTCGTTGTGAGGTATGCTGAGTTCTTGGAGAAAAATCTTATATCTCAAGAAGTTAGTGGGAGGGTCGTAGAACTTAAAGAAATTCAAGATAAAGATACATCACCTTCTGAAAACACTAGCGAAATTCCTATGGAGGTTGAAGGTTTCGAACCACCTCAAGAGGAAGTTGTTCCCGTTCGTAGGTCCGCAAGGACACATCAAGCTCTTGATCGCTTATGTCTAAATGTAGAAGTAGAGGAGCATAGTTTAGGGGATCTTAATGAACATGCTAACTATAAAGCTGCATTATTAGATCTAGAATCTGATAAGTGGGTCGATGTTGTGAATGCGAAAATGCAATCCATGAAAGATAATCAAGTCTGGTGCTTGGTTGATCTTCCTCCTAATTGTAAGACTGTTGTGAGCAAATGCTTTTTGAGAAAAAGATTGACATGGATGGCATTATACACACTTATAAAGCTCGTCTAGTAGCAAAGGGTTATACTCAAACCTATGGGGTTGATTATGAAGAAACTTTCTCACCCGTTGCTGACATTAGAGCTATTAGGATTCTTATAGCTATAGCGGCGTTCTATGACTATGAGATATGGAAAATGGATGTCAAAACTGCCTACTTAAATGGTTATCTTGATGAAGACATTTATGTGGTGCAACATGAAGGTTTTGTTGATCCTAATCATCCCAGGAAAGTATGCAAGCTTCAAAGATCCATTTATAGTCTTAAGCAAGCATCAAGAAACTTGAATAAAAGATTTAAAGCAGAAATAAAAAGGTTTAGATTTGCTTAAAATCTTGATGAGCCATGTGTATATCAAAAGGCTAGTGGGAGTAATGTTACATTCCTCATCTTATATGTCTATGACATAATTAACATGAGAAATCACATTCCAAGTTTACAAAGTGTAAAGTCATATCTTGGAAAGGTTTTCGCCATGAAAGATTTAGGGGAAGCATCATTTATTCTTGGAATCAAGATCTACCAAAGTGATTAATTAGACTAAGTCAAAGTGCTTACATGGATAAAATCTTGAAAAGATTCAGGATGGATACTTCCAAACGTGATTATATCTCCATGCAAGAAAGACTTGACTTGAATAAAACACAAGGTGCTTCAAAACCTGAAGAGGTGAAGCGTATGCAAAATGTTCCATATGCTTTAGCAGTAGGATCCATTATGTATGTGATTAGATGCACTAGACCCGATGTTGCATTCACGCAAAACATAACACGCCATTTTTAACAGAATCCGGGTGAACCACACTCGACTGCTGTGAAAACCATTCTTAAGTATTTAAGAAATACTAAAGATATATTCTTGGTTTATGGTGAAAATCCTAAAGCTGGACTTCGAGTTGATTGCTATTGCGATGCTTATAGAGATGACATAAAATCTCAGACATGATACGTCTTCATTTTGAATGGAGGCGCAGTAGACTGGAAAAGCTCTAAGCAAAGTACTACTTCAATGTCCGCTACATAAGCTTAATACATAGCTGCTTCAGAAGCTGCGATGGAAGCTGTTTGGATTAGGAATTTTATTTCAGGGCTTGGTATAGTACCAACAATAAAAGAACCTATTAAGATGTTTTGCGATAATTCAGCCGCACTTCTTATCACCAACGAAGCGGGGGTTCAGAGGGGCACCAGACACTACCATAGAAGATATCATTATGTTCGCGAGTGTATTGAACTGGGCGAAATTAATCTTCATAAATTTCACACAGATGACAATCTAGCAGATCCTTTTACGAATGCTTTATTAAAAGGAAAGCTTACTCAACATGCTAGGAGCATGGGACTTTGTTCAGCTAGTAGTTTCATGTAGATCTGTGTTTAGTATTTGGATAAGGGGCGTTAAGACAATTTTATTAATGATAAAGATACGTGGTATGAAGTTATATTTAATATAAATTGTGTCATATATTTGCATGTTTAATCCGTGAATAATTTCATTATTCTAAATTAGTCCATTGTCGATCAACAATATGGGAATATTGTTGAACTAAGACAAATCTGAGTGATTGGTGATTGTGATAACCGGTAACTTTTCATGGGTTAAGTATTATAAAATATTATGATTTTATATCAGAGTCTTTTGATTTTGTCACTTTTCTTGTAGAAAGCTAAAAAGCTGACTTCGGATGACTTATTTTGCGTGAAACGGTTAAGATTTAACCGGGTTTTGGGAGAGTCATAAGTATCGTAAGAGAATCACCTTTGATTCGTCTTTCCGTTTTGGAGTGGTTATGTGGTTTTCCAGTGCTTTCTGGGAAGTTATCCCGCGTTTAGCAAAAATCGTCACGCAACGCGTACCGGCACGACAGTCAATTTAAAAAGGTGTTTTATAAGTTTTGGGTGAAATGAATAGACTTATTTAATGAAAGATTTTATAATTTGGTGAAACGTTGGATAAAACGTAAATCGTCGAGGTGGGATTTGGAAGTTGTTAGAAAACGGGCGTTTTCGTGAAATTCGGTAAAAGACTGTAACGGTTGTTAAAGTGAAAACTTGGGCATGTCCAAGAGTGTCAAGTAGTATTTTCAAAGGATGAAACACTTTTAAATTGATGAGAAAGGTTTGGGTGAGTTTACACGGAAATTCGTGTTTTTGGTCCCGACGCGACCGGTAACGTTTTAAATAAAATTTTGAAGAGATTTAAATTAAAAGGGTGTCGTATAAATAACCTAGGTTAATGGAAAAGTGATTTTAAACGCAATAAAAATACTAACTAAACCCGGGTAACATTTTAATTTAGCGAGATTTGAGTTTTTAGAGAACCTGACACAAAAACGAGACCCCCGAGCTCCTTGGATGCTTGGACGAGTAAGGGACAAAGAGAGGGAACACAAAGGCTTATTTCTAGATAGTTGGTTTATTCATGGTATATTTATATTTTGTCTCAACCTAAAACACACACTTATGCATGTTTTTCCAAATCAAAAAAAATATCATCTCTCTTTCTTTCTCTCTATTTCGGACGAGCACACAAAGACCAAGAAACACAAAAAATTTTGAAGATCTAGCAAGAACATGGGTTAATAATCAATAGTGAGTTGGTGTTATATAGCTACGGGTTGTAGAACAACGATTTGGGTTTATTTATTTACGTCAAAACCGAACCAAGAACATCAAGATTGTAAGTTTTTCTAAAAAAAATTAAGTTGTACTTTTATGGTTCTTATAGCGTCTTAATGCTAGTTGTACAAGTTGATCGTCGTGAAAATCAAAATTTGAAAACAAAACGAATGATTAAAGGGGATGCTTGCTTGCGTCGCTTTGAGAGTCAGGTACAAAAAGACTAAGAAACGTGTGAGGAATGTGGTCATTTTTATATATTTTGTTATGGTGGTAATTTTAATTTTGAGTCAAGGGGCTTTATTGTTATTTGTAAAAATGATATTTATAGTTCCAGTATGATAAAATAGCTGTAGCAAAAGGCTTATTGTGGTTGTGGGAGTTGTTATGGTTTGGCTCCTTGACCGAACCATTTGTATTGGTGGTTTTGGGCTCGGTTCGCCACTCTAGGTGCTAACAAAGGGAATGGAGCCTTGGTTGTGTATTTTGGGACTAATAATGTGACTTATGATGCTAAGTGGAATATTTTATACGTTGGTAACGTATGCTGTATTTTGATGATCTTGTATGTGTGGTTCTTCACCTCTAAATAGCTCAACTGGTAGGCTGTTAGGTGTTGGTATGGTCATTCGAACAGCGGTTGCGACCCAGAGAGCGGTGGTACACGTGGTGATAAGGACTAGCGGGGATGCTAGGTCTGTATGATTAGCGGGGATGACGCTAAGTCATTGGTTTGTGATTGATTGCTATATTCACTGTCAACTAGCACCAATTGTCCAACTGTTTGAGATATTGGTGCCAAACAACTGGAGTTTACGTTCAAACACCCTATCGAGTTCACCATACAT
The DNA here is from genome assembly GCA_026074375.1 of Tanacetum coccineum. Lineage (NCBI taxonomy): Eukaryota > Viridiplantae > Streptophyta > Magnoliopsida > Asterales > Asteraceae > Tanacetum > Tanacetum coccineum. Next base: position 26,174 of record BQNB010014545.1, read on the forward strand.
TATTGTGTTGACGTTTTTCGAGTTATCATTGTTGCAGCGTGTGTTATTAACAAATGTAAATGTAAAGTATGGGGAATAAATGATGATGTACAATGTTGGGAGTTTATTGGAGGCAAGTTGACTTTTTACCCAGGTTGTGGAAAATTCGTGAAACTTTTGTAAACAATGATATGGTATTGTTTGTATCTTGTGCAGTGTGATATCATTGTGTCGCGTATTTCGTGTTTTCGCGTGACGATGGAGTGTGAGAGATTAGTACTCATAGACGAATGCTTGTTTAGCTGTAAAATAAAATTTTATAAAACGAACTTTAACCAGGATAGAGACGGTGTTTCTAGTAAAACCTTGAACATGGTGGAAGTTAACTAGCCCGAGCAGTTCATGGTATCTCCTAAATTACGCATAGCCTGATCAACTATGCTTAATTTACAAAGGACTATGAAATGATGGGGGTAGTTTTCTTAAGCTATGTTAGGGGAAATGGAAGGAATGTGTGAGTAGTGAGACCACCTGAAAATGAGTTGATCTCGAACGTACGTATTGAGTGATGCATACTTTTGTGTAGTGATGTGATATGAAAAAATACTTGCAAGCACTGAGGTTCATATTGTCGCTGATTACTAAGTGTTTATCGTGCTGCCTTAGTTGTATTGCTAAGTGTTTGCCATGATGCATTAGTCGTATTGCATGATGCCTTGAGAGCCTTGGTAGATATGTTGATTGATAGCAATGCCAATTAAGGGCGTGCCCTTAGTGGATATGTTAGGGTATGGTATGATGCCCTGAAGTGCTTATTCTGTGTAGAAACATGATGGTGCTTGTTTGTCGTTCGTACCTCTTGGGTATATTTGTTGTATATATATAAATATAATGGAATATATATACGTATATACGGTTACGAACACCTAATTTCAAATGTTATGTTGATTATATATATATGTAAGGCATTGTGATGCTGGTAATTTGAGTAATGATATTTTATAAAATACTTATACCCTTTACCGTGTTATCACAGGTCATGTCTACCCCAGCTTATGTTGATTCGGAGACTATCACCCAGGCTGACGGAGCTCAGAGCTCCCGAGTGCCCGTCCCTTTACCTGATGACCCCTATGTAGCGGTTAGGCAGGCACAACTAGTTGATACAGATACTGAGTCAGACCCAGAGGAGGCTCCCTCAGAGGTAGAGGAGTTGCAGTCAGTAGGTTCTAGAGTACCCCTTATGGGTGAGGAGTTTGAGGCTTTTGAGCCGATAGGTACTAGGACTGATTCATCTCATTCATCAGCTTCATCGGATTCCACCACACCACTGTCACCAGATCATCCACTTACTCATGTTTCACCTACCCCTACACCTACCCGAGTTTCATTCCACCGTAGGACCGCACGTATGGCCGTGCGTACTCAGCCGACCCTATCCCCGGGCATGTCAGCCCGCATAGCAGAGGCATCTGCTTTGTCCCCATCTTCTTTCTGTAAGAGGTATAGATCCTCTTACGAGACATCATCATCATCGACTCCGACCATTCTAGGGCGGAAGAGATATAAAGGTACATCTGAGCTCATATTAGATACTGATAGCGAGAGGGACGAGTTAGGGGAGTGGGATACTGAGAAGGATAAGGAGGATGAGAGTTTGGATGCAGATGACGATAGAGAGAGTCAGGGTTTAGGTGATGAGGATCATGGTTTAGGTGATGAGAGTCAAGGCTTAGAGGACGAGGGATTTGGTTTAGAGGAGGAGGAGGTTGTACCTGAGGGTCAGCAGCAGGCAGTTCAGGTTATGTAGACAGCCGCGAGCGAGCCTTTAGGACTTGGTTATGAGGCTTTAAGACGCCGTGAGTTAGCAGTAGAGGAGGATCAAGTACCTAGTACATTCGAGGTAGGTCAGAGCTCTAGGTCTGTGCCAGAGCATGAGGAAGTAGAGAGGATATCTGCATTTAGATAGCCCGCCCTTGTCACATGGGTAGATCCTGAGGATGACAGAGTTTACACTGACGTTCCAGCTTATGCACCACCAATTGCACCTGTTCAGACATCGTCATCTCTTGAGTGGTCGCTTGGTTCCTTACCAGTTTCACCATCATCCCCTATAGTTCCATCACCCATAGCTTCACCAGTGGCTACCTCGACAGCCACCATATCAGTGGATGAGGATCAGTTTATAGAGGTAGGGGCGCAGTTAAAGCTTCATGAGAGCATACTCCATGATCACACTCAGCGTTTGGATGCGCTACAACCTACTTTAGTTACAGATATTGATAGGGATGTGAGAGAGCTGTACACTAGGTCAGGAGTAGTTAGATGAGATTTTCTGGCAAAGGTACATGTTTAGGAGTTTAGAGCGCGAGCAGAAGAGGACTACCGTGACGTTTAGAGCTTTGTAAAGGCCCGTGCTAGAATTGGAGGCATGGGCAGGGCATGTTGATACCCAGTTTGCAAATACGTCATGGGATAGGTATGATGACCATATATTGATTCATGACATATTAGTGCAGCAGGCTGCTATGCAGCATGAGATTCAGGAATGAGAGGTCATGTTGTTGCTTTAGAGCAAGAGGGGGGCGTAGAGAGCCATAGATGGTATGACACTGGTTTAGATTTTTGTATAACACTAAACTAAGTAGCATTAGTTAGTGTCGGATCTAAGTAGGTAGTCGATCTGTGATAGTTATGAACTGATTAATATCAGTCGATAGTTGGCTCTTGTGGAAGTCATATTTATTATGGTAGAAGGATGATTTGTACGGAAGTTTTAGAAGAGTAATGAATGGTAGTATTCGTATTTTATCTTGGATAGATAGATATGCTAGTGCTTGTGAGCATGGTTACCATGTGTTATTCGTGAATTTGAAACATATTCAAGTTGCTCGATTTTACTTATATGATAGAAGGTTGAGTAGTTAAGTGGAACACCGTGAGGTCATGGGAGACTTGATAAAGTTGTAGTGAATAAGTTTGAATTCCAAATACCTTCCTTTCTAAGGAATGGTAAGATCTTGAATAATGTCGTAGCCTTCCTAGGAAAATGGAACCTAGAGCACTCAACCAAGTAAGGTTTGCTTGGGAGAGTTTGAATGGATGTTGGTAAGTGAACCATGGACTGTTTTGCAAGAGTAGAATATGAGTTGTGTTGTGTGAGACATATACCCTTGTAGTATCAATCACACAAGTTAGAACCACTATGAGATTTTGACGATATCAAAGGTGGTAAGAGTTTGTTGAGACGTCGCGGTCTAGCACATATCCGGAGGCCCGACCAAGATTAAGTAACCAAAAGGCTAGAGAGGACTACTAGACTAATAAGGTATTAGGAAAGACTACCGTGTTGTGTGAGATGGATCTGGTTGGATCCTGAGGAAAACATAATGACTGAACCTTAAGGATAGGTATTTAAGGGAATTGAGAGAAACCCCGCTTAAAGAGACTGTTTTGATAAAGAACCAAGTGCATTGGTAGAAACCAAGTGTGTTGTGATGAGCAATCTGTGAGTCGTTTAAAGAGACGGGGTTAGATTGTGATAACCGGTAAATTTTCTTGGGTTAAGTATTATAAAATATTATGATTTAATATCGGAGTCTTTCGATTTTGTTTGTTTTCTTGTAGAAAGCTGAAAAGCTAAAAAGCTGACTTCGGATGACTTATTTTGCGTGAAACAGTTACGCTTTAATCGGGTTTTGGGAGAGTCATAAGTATTGTAATAGAATCACCTTTGAAACGTCTTTCCGTTTTGGAGTGGTTATGTGGTTTTCTAGTGCTTTTCGGGAAGTTATCCCGCGTTTAGCAAAAATCGTCACGCAACGCGTATCAGCACAATAATAAAATTTAAAAGGTGTTTTATAAGTTTTGGGTGAAATGAATAGACTTATTTAATGAAAGATTTTATAAGTTGGTGAAACGTTGGATAAAACGTAAATCATCGAGGTGGGATTTGGAAGTTGTTAGAAAACGGGCGTTTTCGTGAAATTCGGTAAAAGACTGTAACGGTTGTTAAAGTGAAAACTTGGACATGTCCAAAAGTGTTAAGTAGTATTTTCGAGGTTGAAACATTTTTAAATTGATGGGAAAGGTTCGGTTGAGTTTAAACAAAAATCCGTGTTTTTGTTCCCGACGCGACCGGTAACGTTTTAAATGAAATTTTGAAGGGATTTATATTAAAAGGGTGTCGTGTAAATAACCTAGGTTAATGGAAAAGTGATTTTAAATGGAATAAAAATAGTAACTAAACCGGGTAACATTTTAATTTGGAGAGGTTTGAGTATTTAGAGAACTAGACACAAAAACGAGACCCCTGAGCTCCTTAGATGCTTGGACGAGTAGGGGACAAAGAGAGGGAACACAAAGGCTTATTTCTAGCTAGTTTGTTTATTCATGGTATATTTATATTTTGTCTCAACCTAAAACACACACTTATGCATGTTTTTTCAAACAAAAAAAAATATATCATCTCTCTTTCTTTCTTTCTATTTCGAACGAGCACACAAAAACCAAGAAACACAAATTTTTTTGAAGATCTAGCAAGAACATGAGTTAATAATCAATAGTGAGTTGGTGTTATATAGCTACGGGTTGTAGAACAATGATTTGGGTTTATTTATTTGCGTCAAAACCGAACCAAGAACATCAAGATTGTAAGTTTTTCTAAATTTTATTTTAAGTTATACTTTTATGGTTCTTATAACGTCTTAATGCTAGTTGTACAAGTTGATCATCGTGAAAATCGAAATTTGAAAACAAAAAAAATGATTAAAGGGGGTGTTTGCTTGCGTCAGGTACAAAAAGAAAGAAACAAGGAATGATCATTTTTATATTTTGGTTATAGTGGTAATTTTATTTTGAGTCAAGGGATTATTTGGGGCTTATTTGTAAAGGATTGTTTGAAAATAAGCTAGCAAAAGGCTTATATGGTTTTGGGTTGTTATGGTTGGGCTCGGCCCAACCATTTTTGGTGGTTTTGGGCTCGGTTGCACTCGGTCCGACAAAGGGAAATGGGCTCGGCCCATTTGACCCCGACTTATTAGCCATTCGACTTATTTTGAGCTTATGGCTTGTTGTGGTTTCGGCTTATGTTTTGAGCTTGCTTATTATGGTTTCGAGCTTATGGCGTATTTGTTTGGACTTATGATTGGTTTTGGCTTATAATTTGAGCTTATAGCTTAATTGATTTTGAGCTTATTTAGCTTCGGCTTATTTGGGTATAGCTTATATTGATTTTTGGCTTATATTTGGTTCGAGCTTACTTTGACTTATGGCTTATTGTTTCGGCTTATTTATTGGGCTTATGGTTTAATTGATTTCGGCTTATAATCGGGCTTATGGTTTATTGGGTTTTGGCCCATTGGATGTGGCTTATTGGGTTTCGGTTTACATTGGACTTTTATATAGCTATTATTATTGGGCTTTGGTTTTAGTTTGGGCTTGAAAATGTGAATAATGGATTTTAGACTTATATAAAGGTTCAAAACCTTAATGGACTCTAAGGCCCAATAACAAGTAAAATGGATTTTTACTATGGACACATGGGACTTGACAAATGTTGTTGGACTCAAATTTGATTTAAAGTGGCAAGTTGGACTTAATAAGAGTTAATTGGTTAACTTTGGGCTTTCGGACCCAAGAAGGGAAAAATAAATGGTTTTGATTTCTAAGGATGAATCTATGGGATTATAATAGTTACGGAAGTAGAAAATAATTTAAATTGGACGATTTTGGTCACGTTTGGATAAGTGCGTTAAAAGTATAAACTTTTGGCGTTTTGTTGGAATTTTGGAATAATGTGGAATAATTATTTTGTGTCAACTTGTAAAGGAAAAAAGGGTAATTTTTGTAAATATTAAACATTAAGGGTAAACGATTGAACATGGACATACAAAGATGATAAAGATTTCATACATACCCCGTTAAGCCCGATAAAGAGACGAAAATAATAAAATATTATTATTTTATTATTATATATATGTTTATATATTTAAATATATGTGCCTTAACGTTGCGAAAATACCTATTCGTTTATTTTTGATCTTTAAACTCCCACTCATATCTCGTCAGATTTCTCTTGGACCATTTGGTTAGTTGTTTCGTTTTTGTTATGGTTATGTTTTGAGTAGTTTGTGTTGATGTTGCACTAGCCCAAGTGCATTGAGTCATTTTGCGTAATTACCACACAACCATGTTTTTGGATAAAAGTTTTGAAACGAGGATATAGGTTTTGAAACGAGGATAAAGGTTTTGGAATGAGGATAAAGGTTTTTAAACGAGGTTAAAGGTTTTGTAATAAAAGTAAGAGTTTGGAAATAAGGATAAGGATTTATAAAAGAATGAGGATTTTATGCGGGTAAAAGACAAACGCTTGTACAATAAGATAACTTTGTACAAATATTTATGAGGTGAAATTAATGTTAGGTCATGGTCGGGTACCGTTGTGCGTTGTAGAGGCTAGTTGGTGCGTTATAGAGATTGTTTGGTTCGTTGAGTAGAGGTTATCTGTGCAGTTATGTTCATCTGTTGAGGTGACTTCTCGTAGCCTCACTTTTTTAAAATCTTTTCCGTTGGGGGAAAATGATACTCAAATATGTTTTGAACTGTTTTTTGAACTGTGCGAAACGTGGTTTTGTTTTTGGGACAGTTAATGTGCTTATGACAGCTATGTGAATAATATGTGTTGGTACGATATGTTGTATGATTTGTGTGGTTCTTCACCCTAAATAGCTCCAGCTGGTAGGCTTTAGGTGTGGTATGTCATTCGAGGTTGCGACCCTAAGAACGGTGGTACACGCAGGTGATAAGACTAGCGGGGATGCTAGGTCTTGGTACATGATTAGCAGGGATGCTAAGTCATAGGTTTGTGATTGATTGCATATATTCACTGTTATATAGCACAATTGTCCAACTGTTTAAGATATTGGCACAACAACTAGGTTTAAGGTCAAACTTATGAGCTCACTAACATTATTGTTGACATTCTCGAGTATCATTTCAAGGTGTGTCATTAACAAAGGTAAATGTGAAGTATTGAGGATCAAAGATGAGTACATTTGGGAGTTTAATGAAGGACAACTGATGACTTTTTCCAAGGTTGTGAAATTGTAAACTTTTGTAAAATGAACTTTTGTAAACAATGTATGGTATGATCTTATATCTTGCGCAATGTGAATCACTATGTCGCATTCTTGTGTTTTCGCCACTGACGAGGTGTGACACTCACGTATTACTAATTGTATAATATACGGATCCAACTAACATATTCCAACGGCTCCCACTTGGGAGTTGGAGTAGCAGACTGCATTTATACCAACAATAGAAACGTCTAGCAACACTCTATTGTTATAAATTAGAAATACTTGAGATAAAGTTTCAAGAATCAGCTCAATGGTTATGTATTTCTTGCTAAATTTATCATCCCTTTGTTACAGATACCATTAAACTGTGGATATGGATCCTAACTCATTCCATATAGTTTAACTATTTAGTTTCTTGTTATAGAAATAATTTAGATATACCAAATGTAATCAAGAATCATTTTGGATTAGCCTTTGGGTATGGCCATACAATTTTCTAATTAATTCTGGAGAGGGCCCAATGATATCTTTCTGCACATATCAAGTGGATGAACAAATTCTTTGTTGACTACAAGTATTGTGGATGCTGCTTCACATCACTTTCCAGAATAGCCTTTATAACTACCTTATTCAGAATAACGTTTGACTTATAATTAAAAAGTGATATCTACACATACAGAACTTGTTTGTATCTCAAGTCTAAGGATGACTTATTAAACCATTTTTGATATCTTACTTATGACTAGGATCCAAAAGTAAATATTCGAAAGTTGGGGTGTCTAATATGCATCCATTGTGAATAACATGTGAGTTTGGTGGGAACCATCCATGTATAATAATACAACCAACACTCACATTTGCCTTAATGTAACAATATCCTCATATTGTTACCTGACAATGGACATATTTAGACTAATAAAATTATTCAAGGATTAAACATGCAAATATAGGATAATAATTATTATATGCAAGAATAACAAATACCACGTATTCATTCATCAGAAAATAAAAATTGTCTTTCAATCCTAATTATCTAAATACTAAAAACAGATATGCATGAGACTAATTAGCAAGTTGAAGCTCAATGTTTCCAATATTCTCAACTCTTTCTTTACAAGAGAACTAAATAGTCATCTGAGTAAACTTTCCGAATACTTGTTTCAAATTCACAAGTTGTGAAGAATATGAATGATATAATGAGTGTCGTATGTATATTTGCATATTATTGCAAGTATCATAGTATGGAAATGCAACAGTACCTTTATGAGGTATTTGAAGTCACAAACATACTTATCTTAGACAAACATCTTTACTGTTTCTTAAAATGTAAAGTATCCTTATTCTTTAATGTGTATTGCAACAATGCTCTTTAGATGAGCATATATAGTTATCAGATTTATCATAAATGATGAAATCATTATTCAACTAGAATTGATTATTCTCTAGCATTAGTGTATACGAACAACACTATGCCTTATATAATTCGTAAACATTTGTATTAGCATTCATCTAAATCACTCTCAATTAGATATTGTTGTTACAATCATCTAAACACTCTCAATTAGATACTGTTGTTGTTAGCTCATCTTGCTCTTGTGCAAAAGTAACAACGAGTCTCATACACAATATAATATATACATGATGAATCCTTAGTTAAAAACACAAGGTTTCCATCCATGTAATAAATTTCTAAGTGAAATATACCATTTAAGAATTGCTTCAATGATATATTGCATTGTGTTGGACTTAATCACCGCATATGTTTATTTTAATAAAACATTTTATTCCAAGGTCGTTTGTTTTATTTTCTAATTTCCCAAGTGAAGTTTCATTCTAATCTCAAGGATTAACATCTAGCTTTGATGGAATGATGCTTTCAATATGTTACACAACATATGAATTTTAAGAAAAAACATAGTGCTCTCACTTGATGTCAGGTATACTAAGGAGTTATCTTAATTTAATCAAAAATCATATTGTAATTAAACTTAAGATTTCAGCTCCTAGATGCATGATCTAATTCACACTTGAATTCTATTATCTTGTATACTTTATAAAGATTATTTGAACTCGTAAACCTTTTGATTACACACCGTCCTCGCAAAAGGTAATCATAAAGGAAAGAGTTATAAAACTTAATTGCTATGTTCCAAATACAGACTCAACCCTTTCGATTACGCACCGTCCTCATAAAGGTAATCATTAAGGAAAGAGTTATGAACCTTAATTTGACATATTTCATATTCAAGAAAACATGTATGATAGTTAGTTATCTTTATATAATTAATGCGTGTAGAAAAGAAAAATCTAATCATAGTCAATTGCTTGAGTAAGATTAAAACTCTTATCATCAGTCAGGCTTTAATATGTATAAAATATTTTCCTTATGAGCCTTTCTTTAAAAGAAACTCATTCTAATCTTACGTTTTACTGTTTTGTGAAAGATCAATCAATCTCAAAACATTGGTTGTGTTTTAAGGACTGCATCTTTTCATTCATAGTTTTAAGATATTTATTAGATTCAAGATGTGATAATTCATCTTATTAGTTAGCATGTTTACTATGACCATCTAACTTATAATTCTTAGCATTTATATTAAAATATCACTCTATTGATGAGGCATCCTTGCGGATTTATGAATGAAAGTTACATTATACATTGGTTCGACATTTACATGTTTAACCTTAGTATAACATCAGCAAGTGAATTCAAAAGGTTATGTATTTTGTTCTTGAATATTTTCAAGATCTATAGATGCTCCACTTACTTTTGTAAAAAGAGATAATTCTCTAAATACCAAGTATTTAAGCAACAATAAATTGTTCTTAATTTAGAAAGACAAAACACATTTTACAGTTCTCATCTCTAGCTTATTAATAATATGCTTCATAAGATATTAACAAATTTTAGAACTTTAATCAAGACATAATGAGATTCATCTCAATCCATGAATAGACAATGTTTCTAGGTTGGAACTATATTGAGTGTATACATGACACACATAATTTTCTAACCTTGATAGATTTTGGAGGTAGAGTGGTATGTGCTTAATTACACATATCTTTTACCTTTAAAAACGAGCTAAAATAACCAAAAACGGACTTAAAATGCCAAATATACGCTTATTTTGCTAATTGTGTTGTGCAGGAACGGATAACCAAGAAAAGGACGAAAAATAAAGCCAAAACGACAAAACCGGACTCGGAATGGAAAAGACTGTGAAAGACAAAGCCAAATCGAAGCCGGAAAGTCAATCAAGTCAAAGTCAACCCAAGTCAACCCCGAGGTCAAAGTCAAAGAAATATAAGTTCAGGGACTTAAATTGTCAATCCCTAAACTTATATATAAAGAAGAAAAAAGGAAAAGAGAAGACAAGGACTGATTTTGTTATTTACTCAAAGTAACAAGTGGGGGGGCAAAACTGCCACCCCCCCTAACTTGTACACCACAAGGACTATGAGTGCAAAGAGTTATATAACTCTTGGGGACTTGTTTTGCCAAGTCCCCAAAAGTTATTTAACCACAAGGACCAATTGCGTAATGAAACAAAGAACCATTAGGGACCAACTTTGCCAAAATCCCAAACTTATACCCTGTCATCCCCAACCCCCGTACAACAATCTTTCCCGCCAAATTCCCTAAACCCAAAACCCAAATCACGGGTTTACAAACCCACCTTTACCCTGCACCAAAAAAACCCAGGGTTCTTCCCTATCTCCCCCCTCCACTAAAACCCTAAATCCTATGTGGCAATCCCACAAATCCCGAAGGCATATTCGACGGTTTAGATTTGTTTTTGGTTTTGCTCTCACCAAACTAACACAACAAACACATGGGTTTGAAGACTCGGCTATAAAAAGAGAAGAAGACAGAAGCTTTAAGGAAGCAAGTAGTTAGTTCTTAATTTTCAGTTTTGTATTTTTCTCTTAATTTTAAGCATTTCTTTAAAGTGTTTTTGTAATTCAGTTTTAATCTCTTGTACTCTTTTACTTTAAGCTTGTACTTCTTCATTTGAGTAATATCAATCCAGTTTACAAGTTTTATGCTTTGTAATTTTCAGTTTTAAGGAAAAATTATAGCCGTTTTACTTCATAAGCTCTCAATAAGCTAATTGAGCTTTTTATTGTTAATAGCTCAAAATTCAGTTTTATACCTGTTAAAAGTTCTTAAATACTGTTTCAAGTTGAAATTTAATTCATAAATGTTCATTTGATTTTGATTTTGGAAGCTATTGAAGAAATAAGCTAATATAAGCTTATTGAGCTTATTGCTCAGGTTTAGAGGCTAAGGAGCCATTAGGACAGGTTTTTTTTAGGCCACTCACTCAGAAAGAGTGGCCTTGGTTCTGAGACAACAAAAATCCAAGGTTTCAATTTTCTATTTTCATTTAGCTTATCTTTTAGCTTAAGGAATTAGCTTTATTTGCTTTCAATCTTGTAACACATAGTTTAGAGTGGTTTATTTTGCCTGATTGTAAGTTCTTTATTGCATAATTTTGTGTTAAATTAGTTATCTCTCAAAAAACTGTCTTACGTATTTAGTATAAGTAGTGAGAAACTAGCTTTATTTTCTTGATAAGCTAGGACTTTTAGTTTTAAAATAGCTTAAATAAGGTCAAAAAATAAATTAAAAGTAGATAAAAAGTTTTCAAAGTTTTTTTTAGCTTAAAAATGGATTTTTATACCATTTGGTTTGACAGTTTTGAAATAAAGGGGTGTTTGGGATAGCATTCAAAGTGGGTCAAAACAGGTCTTGGTATGGGTTATGGACCATTAGGTTGGATTTAGTGCTAAGTTGTCTAAGCTCATTTAAGCTGATTTTCAAATGTTTTTCTGTTTTGAAAAAACTGGTTTTCACAGTTTTTTGCAAAATAATTTTGAAACTGTGAGGATTTCGTTTATACCACAAGTGCTTATTTGGATAAGCACTTGTGAGTGTGACTTCAAGTACTAAAAAGGTGTGTTTTGTGTGTCTAAATAAGGCTGTGTTTGAAAAGCCTTAGTTTTTTGGACTTCTGTGAGTCAAATACACCAAGGTTCTTTAGTGTCACAGTTTTAAACAATCCCAACTAACACCCTTTTTCACTACCAAATATAAGCAAGTTAAATTAAGTTTTAGAGGTTGAAAATTGGTGACAGCTCCTCTTAGCCCTATAGCACTCAATCTGTTTAATTTTTTTATGCTTCTTTGTGTTTTTAGTGCTTATTTGACAGCTCTTTAAATAAGATGTCAAATAAGCCCTGTGAGATTTTGCCTTAAAGCTCACCCTGGTGAAAAGGTGGGAACTTTAGGGTCATCTTTCTCAGCCATTAAGCACACTTAAGCCCAACTTTTTGGCTTATTTTAAGAGTCTATAAGCTCTTAAATAAGCCCTCAAAGTTTCAAGCTTTGGAGCTTAATTGTAGTGCTAATTTTTTAAGCCCAAACATGCCTCTTGGCTGTTTTTGAGCCCCTTAAGCTGAGGGACTGCTTATTTTTTTTACTTTGGCTTATTCAGCTTATTCCATAAGCCCTAACTGTTTCCCAAGAGCTTTTTAGGTTAGGTTAGATGTTTAGTTTGCTTATTTCCTTTTTTCTAGCTTATTTGTCCTAGCTTTAAAGCCACTTTAGGCTCTTTATGCTTTAGTTAAGCTTTTCTTGTCTATTAAGTTTCTCAAAGCTTATTTAGTTGTAGCTTTTCCTTGTCCTAGTTAGCTTATTTAAGTTAGATTAAGCCCTTAGCTTACATTTAGGTTGGCCCTAGCTTAATTTGACCCTAAGTCCAAAAGACTTAGCAAAAAAATTGGCCTTTAAGCTTAATAAGCCATTTCTGTCAAGTTCAAGCTTATTTTTAAGCTTATTTAGTGGTTTTCAGCAAAAGCTCTAGTTGACAAAGTTGTTAAGCCCCACGAGCTTAACAACTTTGCTTCTTTGAGTTTTCAAAAAAATAAATAAAAGGGGAAGACACTTGGTCCGGGTGAGCAAGACTCGAACCCTGGACCAAGCGATACATCCCCTTTATACCAACACACACTACCACTGCGCCCTTGGGTCTTTTTCGTTAAAGACTCAAGGGCAAATATATATAAGGTCATTTTGACCTTATAAGCCCATAAGCTGAAAAGCTTATTTTCGGGGCTTATTGCATAAGCTGGTTAGTGTTTCTTATTTTTCGTAGGATCCTTATAGTGTCTAGTATTTTTTGTAAAATTTTCAGAATTTTTCGTAAACATTTAGTATTTTTTATAATTTAATTTAGTTAAAAGTTTATTTAATTCATAATAAATATAAAAATTATCAAAAAAATATTTTGTTTTTTTTAGAAAATTTTCTTTTATCATCTAGTTTATAGGAAAAATATAAAAGTTTTCGTAGGGTCATTTTTATAACTTTTACTTTTTAAAGAACGGGTCCGGGTACGGGATTTTGTTTTGACTCGTTTTTGGGTCAAACGAATCTCGTTTCGGTCTAGTCTTTTTCATTCTATCGTTATTTGGTCATAGATTAGTTTAGAAGCGAATAAATTTCTTTAGTAGGCTTATTTTTAAAGATTTTTAGGTTTCCCCCTTTTGTTCGGGATTCGGGCCTTCGTTTTTCTAAGTTTAATTTCATAATTTTTAGGGTTTTCTTAAACGTTTTAGTTCGTTATTGTTTAATTTGACTTTTTCAACTTCCCAAACCTCATTCTTTCCTCAATCTCAAATCTAGATCGTATTCGATTTACCATTCAGCCCTCGTTGGGGAATAAACGACCGGGAAAGCTCTATATACTTCTCGGTATCATGATTCTGCTTTTAGACTATTCTTACTATATATTTTATATTTCATTATATTATATATATTTTAAGGTATAGTTTGAACGGATCAATTTTTGGCGCCGCTGCCGGGGAGGCTGTGCAACCGTTTATCGTTACGTTGATCAATTGTGTTTTAAACTGTGAATATTTTCTTTTATTATAAAAATATAAAAAAAATTATCAAAAATATTTTCATTTCATTTTGTATAATTGATAAGATAAAAACCAAAGAAAAAAAACCAAAAATATAAAATCATTGTCCATACAAAAAGAAAAATAAATTACAAATTGGTAAAATACCAAAATATAATATTCTCAACTGAGGTATTATCATAATAAGTTCCGGTGAACTTGTTGGTTCCCAATTCGAACAAAAGATTTAAAAACTTGCCTTTTGTGTCTCTTACGACGTACGGCTCACCTCGAAAGGTTAAACAAACTATAAAGTGGGTATAAGGAGGGTTGTTCCTAAGATCAAACGACACGAAAGGAGAAATTAGCTATCGCGTATTCTACTACTTACGTCTCACCTGTGCGTATATCTTTTTGAGAGCTTCCGTGTGAAGTAGCAGATTATTTGGTTTAAGTTGTCTTATCTCATTGTCCGTTTTTATTTTAAAAATCAATTTGTGAATTAAGCATTGGAAAACCAAAAAATTAGTGTAAATTTTCTTTTTGTATTTTTATTTTGTGCATGCGCACTCGTTCTCAAGAAACGTTGACGTCGACAACCACAAGTTCGCAAACTTTGTTGAATCATACTAATCATTGAGAAACCTGATAATCTCCCATAGTTACGATGGCTGATAACCGTACTATGAGCAATTGCTCGGAGCACCAAGAGGGTTCGAGGATGCGATAGTTATTCCGGGAAATCACCGTAAATAAACTTTGAGATAAATGCATGGTCTTCTGATTCTTGTCCAATAATAAGCAATTTTTTGGCAATGATAAAGAAGACCCACATGCTCACATCCGTTATTTCAACAAGATCAACTTTACGATGAGATTCGAATACCCGTACAAAATACGTCGGTTATGCATTATGCTTTTCCCGTTTTCTCCTCGAAGGGGCAGCCCGGGATTTGGATGGCAAAAAGAACCCCCATCGGTCGATTGAAACATGGGACGATCTTGTTCGAATTTTTTTAACAAATTTTCCCTCCTCTAAAAAATACAAATTCGTCAGAATGGAAATCACGAGATTTCATGCAAAAATTTGATGAGAGACGTTTTTTATGAGGCTTGGGTTCGTTCAATGATCTTTTTATGGGGGATGCCTCATCATGGGTTTTTTCAGAATTGCCATAATCCTCGATACTTTCTATATTGCCCCTAAACTCACAAATGTTCAAGATTCATTGGAACCTGATGCTGGTGGTAAACTCTTAGACAAAATGCCTCGGAATTGTTTTATTTTCAAATTCTCATCGAGGAGCAAGTTAGGTACGTCAATCAAGAAACAAAGCTGTCTGTAAATAAGCTAAAATGGTACAAGCTCTTCCACCCAAGCAGTTCTCATCTGATGTTTGCTGAACTTCTAAGACATGGTTCGAGGCATTTATGTCTCGGACTAGAAAAAATCAAACCCCAGCTTCCGCCCCGTAAAAGCGGCTTGAACAAAAGTGTGTAACTTGTGGGGGAGGTCATTCATATCAAAAAACTGTCCCAGCCTACTAACAGCAAATGTACCATGGTCAATATCAAAGAGTAATGTACCAGGCCGCTGCGGCCAATTTCACCAAGCTATTCTGGTATCGACTACGATGGTTTCAATCATATTCGACCTCCTGGTTTGTCCTACCGTTCAGAATCCTCATGCAAATAGTCAAAACAATTTCAATTCGAGGAGGAAACAACTTCAATCAAAAGAGGAAAAATTTCAACCAAGGTCAAATTCTATCGACATCCGGTTAATCCAAACAGTTAGCTCATCCACCAGTAGTCATAAAGGACCTGCTCCTCAGACCATCGGTGTGTCAAAAACAGAGTTTGAAAGATATGTCAAGCCAATGATTGCATGTGTTGAGAAACATGCAAAACCAAGGTCAAAACCTGCAATCCCAATGGCAAATTTGAATGACATGCTTTTCAATAATTTGTTCACTGCTATTACTTCTATCTACTTCTGGTTCTGGAACTCTTCCTGGTAACAATGTTACCAACCCAAAGGAAGATTTAAAAGGTATCACTACCCGAAGTGGTGTCACCATCCAAGGACCGATAAGATTTATTATGACACCGAGGTGGACAAAGGACACGATGCCTCCTACTAATAACGGAAGCACCGAAGACGTCCAACCTCCTGTTGTTCAAATTCAGACTCGTAATCCAAATCCTGAGCCCAATGTTGCTCCTGTTGTTACTCCAGTTCCTAAAGCATCGATTCCATTTCCATCACGAAGAAATGATGAAAGGCGAAAGGAAAAAGCTAACGATCAAATCGAGAAATTTTATGAAATCTTTAGAGATTTAAGTTTCGAGGGAGATTAGCTTTACCGATGCCTTGATGCTCATGCCTAAGTTTGCTACGACTTTAAAAACCTTGATTGGAAACAAGGAAAAATTGAGCGAATTGGCAAGGACTCCTTTGAATGAGAACTGTTCAGCGGTCATCCTCAATAAGTTACCAAAGAAACTTGGAGACCCTGGCCGATTTCTGATTCCATGTGAATTTACGGGGATTTAATACATGCCTACGCATTGGTCCGGAATCTTGGTGCGAGCATTAATCTCATGCCTTATTTTGGTTTGCGGAAAAAGTCATATCTCTTCCTGAATCTGACCCCGACTTGCATTGGACGCTAGAGTTGCGGATCGGATCAAATCACTGAACCAATCGGTATTGCTGAAGATGTCTTTGTAAATGTGGGAAAATGTCAAAATTTACAGATGACTTCGTAGTTTGTTGATTTAGATCCAGACCCCCCGAGTCCCTTTGAATTCTTCGGGCGATGTTTCTTGAAAACAAGTCATGCTTTGATAGATGTTTATGGAAGGTTGAGATTTCCTTAGTGTTGGCACGGAAGCCATCACATTCAACTTGGACCAAAACTTCAAATTACACAGCTTGATTTTCAAACCATATGACGGTCAACAAAATCGACGTCAATCGATATGGCTTGTGATGTGTATCTAAAGAAGGTCCTAGGATTTTCAAAGTGAATCGCAAGTGGCAATACGCACTCCATATTTGGAGCTATTGTTTATACTGCTTCTCCAAATTCTCACTCCTTTCGGGGACCAGTGATTTGCTCTTAATGGAAAGAAGCAGATTAGTTTTTCTTGCCTCTAGAAGATGATCAAATTATCTGAAGTTGATCCCAACTTATCAGGTTACTGAGGGGGACATCCTGTTTAGAAGCAATATTGAACAGAGAAACCACCCCCCCCCATTCCATATCTATGAACAATATATGCTGGAGGTAGGAAAGAGCTCAAATCTGTGAAGCTAAAGCCTGTTGAATCTTACTGTTAATGAACATCCGAGGTTGACTCAAGGATTCTGCAACCACAGATCTTGAATACGCATTTTTAGTAAGGTGACTGACAAGTTGCCTGTCATAATCTGCTAAAGAATTAAAAGGATGTGGAAAAAGGCAGCTCTTTCTCAGGTTTCTTTAGTACCAACAGCGAGCCATGCTTGGAACTCATCAGAATAAAGGGTGTTAGCCCAGAATTTTGTACTCAGCAAAATTCTAATGGGAAGAGGACTATGAACCATCTGTGAAAATGTCAAGAAGGTAAAAATCAAAAATCCACGATGTTATCAAAAAGGAGCGTTGGAAAAACTCCTTGTGCTGGATGTTGGATTGATTTACCACATCTCGACAGCCTTGGGTGAGCAATCGGTACACTGTGTACCGTAAGAAAGGACGGTATGACTGTCATCACAAATGATGTGAAATAGCTGATTTCTACTCGATTGTCAATCGGAGGTGGCGAGTATGTATTGTGATAACAGAAAACTTAATGAAGCACCGAAAAGACCAATTCCCATTACCATTCATGGACCAAATGCTTCGAGAAGACTAGCAGGATAACGAATAATACTGTTTCTTGACGGTTTCTCGGGTTATTTCAGATCTCAATTGACCCAAAAGATCATGAAAGGACAAACATTCACATTGCCCATACGGATACTTTTGCTATCGTCGAATGCCTTTTGGGATAATGCAAATGCTGTCCTGGCACGTTCAAAGATGTATGATGGCAATCTTCACGATATGATTGAAAAAACGATTGGATGTATTTATGGATGACTTTTCGGTCTTGGGGACTCTTTCTCTACATGCCTATACCCATTTTGAAAAGATGTTGATGCGGTGTTGCAAGACACTCAATTTATCGTTAAACTGGGAAAGAAGCATTTCATGGTAAAGGAAGGCATTGTTCTCGGGACACAAATTTCTAGTCTGGATTGAGTTGATAGACTAAAGTCGAAGTAATAGCTAAACTTCCTCATCCGTGCTTCTGACAAAGATAGTCCGTTAGTTTTCCTTGGGCACGCCGGTTTTTACCGACGATTCATTCAAGACTTCTCAAAAATTGCCCGTCCTATGACTCATTTGCTTGAAAAAGAGACTCCATTTGTCTTTTCTGAAGAGATGTATCGATTCCTTAATACATTAAACAGAAAACGTATGTATGGGGCTCCGATTTCATTGCTCCGACTGGGGACTTGCCCTTTGACTAATGTGCGATGCTAGCGATTTCGCAATTTGGAGGCGTCCTAGGCCAAAGAAAAAAACAGCATTTTCAACCTATTCACTAATGCTAGCAAGACTTATGTACGTGGCTCAAACTCATTACACTACTACCGAGAAGGAAAAATTACTTGTATGTAGTGATATGCTCGTACTTTGGAATTTTCGGTCATATCTTGTTATTATGTCAAAAGAATAGTGTATATGATCACTCTGCCATCATGAAGTATCTCTTTGCCAAAAAAGGATGCTTAGGCAGACTCATGCGTGTGGTTTATTGCTCCAAGAATTTGATATTGAAATTTACGAGACAAAAAAGGAGTGAGAATCTCGCACCGAGTCATCTGTCACAGACTTGTAAATCCACATCAAGACAACAAATCGGGAATCAAAGAAATCAATGAAGGCATTTCCTCTCGAAACTATTGGTTCGATTGCTCTTCATGATCAAAGTACCCCCTGGTTTGACGGATTTTGCAAAACTATCATGCGGGGAAATGCTGTTTATCGAAGGGAAATGACATTTTCCCAAACAAAAAAATAAATCTTTCAAAGGATGTCTCAAGCATTATTTCTGGGATGATTCCTTTCCTGTTTAAGATCTGTGCTGATCATGTGATAAGACGTTGTGTTTATGCGCCAAGAAGCTTTAGGACATTCTCAAAAGCTTGTCACCATTGGACCTTACTTAGGGGACAATATGGGTGCCAATTAACAAGCAAGAAAAATCTTTGATTAGGTTCTATTGGCCCCAACCATCTAAAAAGATTGACCGATGACTTTGTCACCCGTTGTGACATTGTAAACGTAAGTAAAATTACGCAACGTGATGAATGCACAAAATTCATTCCAAGTTTGCGAATCTTTGACATCTGGGGCATTGATTTTATGGGGCCATTCCCTTCTTAAGAGGGGAACAAGTAACATACTCGTGGCTGTGACTATTGTCAAAATGGGTTGAGCAAAAGCGACTCCCACCAATGTTCCCGAGTTGTTTGTAAAAATTTTGAATACTCTCTTCTCTCGATTTGTGCCCCAGAGCTATATAGTGATCGCGGAACTCCTTTTGCAATGACAATTTACAAGGTCATGCTTAACGTTATGGAGTAACTCATCGTTCTCTCCATGCATATCACACACAACAACAGTGGGGCAAGTAGAGGTGTCAAATCGTGGTTTTAAAAGCGTTAATTTTGTGAGAAACCTTGGGAGAAAATCGTGCATCCAGGTCAGACAAAGATAGGATGATGCTTATGGGCCTTCCGCCACAGCTTACAAAACACCCATCGGGTTGTACTCCATATAAGCTAGTTTGTTACGGGAAGGATGTCATCTACCGTTCGAGCTAGAGCACAAAAGCCTAATGGCTCTCAAGCATAAAATTTTGATGTTATCCGCGGTGATCACAGGACAGTTCAAACTGAATGAACTAATGAACTTCAGTGATAAGGCCTACGAAAACTCTTTGTTCTTTAAAGAGAAAAACCAAGGGGGGGGGGGGGGGGGAGGATATACACGATGCTAAGATCAAAAACCGCGTTTTCAACGTTGGTGATCGTGTCCTCCTCTTCAACTCTAGACTGAAGATTTTCTCGGGCAAATTGAAATCCCGTTGGTCCGGACCATTCACCATTGTCCAAGTTTTTCCTTATGGCACCGTCGAGTTATCACAAAACTCCGGGCCCAACTTTAAAGTGAATGTCATGTATAAAACATTTACTTTTGTGGGGTACACTTTTACCTTGCCATCTGCTAAAACATAAATAATACATGACTTGGGGTTTATAATTGCACCCCTACACTTGAGTTTTAGAACTCATAAACATAAACTAACTAATGACCCGAATTGAAAAGATTAAAATAACATGGAGTGTATTAAGCACGCATGGGAGTAATAATTTGACTTTCTTCCCCATTTATTCATAAAATAAAAACTACCATTAAACCCAATCATCCCAAAACTGTAAATACTAATAAAAGACTCGACTTAGCAACCATGTACTCAAGCAAATAATCAAATAGGGTTTCCAAATGTGATAAAAATAATGTACTGAAAATGAGTACATACAAGTAAGGCTAAGACGATTTGGGTGTAACATTTGGTATGGGTGTAAACAATGCTCTTCATTAATAATCCAAGTTATAAGAACCGCAAAAAAAGGATAGGCTCAGAGGGGTGTACTAGGGGTATCTTGCACTAAAAATGAGTGCATAGCAAGGGTGTGGGGTAGTTATATGGTCGGGGAGACCATCATAACAAATACAGGTTTAAAACAGGGTTTATTCTAGTGCATGTTATCATTTCGCAAATCCTAATCACACGAAAACGATTTCACTAGCGGTCTCGAGATGAATCACAAAAACAAGTTCTAGAATTTATAATATTACCGGTACACTCTCACATAGTTTTAACCGATACCAATGCTCTTGAAAAAGCGACAAAACCACATATACATGATCAAATCCATGAAAGCAACAGATGTGATTGCTCATTCCTTAACTCGAGCAAGCTAAAGGCGAAACTATCTTAGGTATCAAAAATGGATACCTGAATTCCTAAAGATCTTGGGGCGAACCTCACATTTTTGGGTAGAATTTTTAGAGTGGTAGGGTTTTTGTGCTAGTCATATAATTCCTATCCATGAGACGCGAATAATACTCAGTTTTCATTGGTATGTGCCATAAAAAATTTAATTTGGGTCAAAATTACCTTCTACGCTATGTTTCTATATATTACATATCATTTTAAGGACAAAGCAAATGCAACTGAAGGAATAGTTTCTAATGCTTATTTCCCCATACACTTATTTTGAACATTGTCCCCAATGTTTTTAAAAGTACCCGAATAAACGAATAAAGGGAAAGAAAAAGTAAAAGAAACTAATACTCCCTTGGTTTTGCTCAATACTGGAAAAGAAACAAATGATAAGTTGGTTAAATCATCATCCAAGAATCGTCCTAATGAAACTCCTAAGAACTTCAAAGCTTCTTCTCATCAAATATAACCTGTAAATCAAAGACAAGAAACAATACACCTAGCGTAAAATCAGCGGTTTGATAATATACAATGGTGTGATTAGGGTTTTGACACTACGAAAGCGGTAAAGATAGGATGATTGTGCTAAATGAAATCATGGCTTTCTGCAAGGTTTAAGAAAATTACAAATTCTAAAATTTATACAAAAATTAATTTTTCAAAAATAAAAAAATTTGAATTTTTACAGTTCTGGAGGCGTGACGCCGTCAAGAAAAATCCTGACGCCGTCTCCAGACACTGTAAAAATTCCACATTCGTTTTCTTGGAAAAAATTTCTGCACTCAATTCCTATTAGTTATTTCCTGGAAAAATACTGCATAAACCACAAAAATAATTAACAAAATCATGACTCAAGACAAGACACACGACGCAAATTAATCTAAACTATTTATTATATATGTTTGAAATGGTTCTTATATACCGGATATTTTCCCCTACACTTATTTGATGCAAAATATCTTTGATTGTATTAAGCGAAGTTTAAAAAAAATAGTGTGTGTGTGTGACACTGGCAATGAACCATAATTAAAACAACATTAATGAATAAAATACACATGACACTCCTAAAATGCATGAAAATAAAATATTGGGTTGCCTCCCAAAAAGCGCTTTTATTTATTCAACGAGCCTTGTAGCTAGACTCAGAGTCATATTCCTTACGTGACTCCTTCTTCCTCACTTACTTCACAGCCTTTTTTCACGAGTGTGGAATGTTTATCGTTAAACACTTCACTCCTCCATGGTTAAACTCCATCTCTTTCTCTTGGTGGAGTTTGATTCTTTCCTCCAACTCTAAGATAATTGGTATGTGCTTAATTACACATACCTTTTACCTTTAAAAACGAGCTAAAATAACCAAAAACGGACTTAACATGCCAAATATATGCTTGTTTTGCTAATTGTATTGTGCAGGAACGGATAACTAAGAAAAGGACGAAAAACAAAGCCAAAACGACAAAACCAGACTCGGAATGGAAAAGACTGTGAAAGACAAAGCCAAATCAAAGCCGGAAAGTCAATCAAGTCAAAAAGTCAACAGAAAAGTCAACTGGTCAAAGTCAAAGTCAACCCAAGTCAACTCCGAGGCCAAAGTCAAGAAAATATAAGTTTAGGGATTGAAATTGTAAATCCCTAACTTATATTTTTTTTAAATGAAGAAAAGCGGAAAAGAAAAGGAAGGGCCAATTTGCATTGAGCATAAGTACAAGTGGGGGGGGCAAAACTGCCCTATACCTAACTTGTACCACCCAAAGGACGTGGGGAGCTAGAGTTGTACAACTCTTGGGACTTGTTTTGCCAAGTCCCCAAAAAGTTATATAACAACAAGGGACCTCGGATGCACAAAGATACAAGAAACCTTGAGGGGCCATTTTTGCCAGTTCACAAAAACTTCACCTGTTATCCTCAAACTAACTTTCCCGCTTATTTTCACCCCAAACCACATCACGGGTTCTCCACCATCTTTTTACCCTGCAACCCAATTCCCCCATGGATATTCATCTCCCCCCTCCTCCACCACCTTTCCCAGTACAAATGTGCCAAGTGCCATCCCACCCCCCCAAGGCTTAAAATTCGACGACAGAGTGAAATTTTGAAGATTGAGGGCAAGATTAGAGGTTTCAACACTCACAAACAAACACATCCCTGTTTGTGTGTTACAAACAAGCGCAACAGCAAAAGAGAAGAAAAGAAGACTGTTGGTATTTTTTTGCTATAAAAGCCTTTTAAGCATATTGTGGGCAAAGAATAAGTTTTATAATTCAGTTCTTATGTCGTTTTAATTTAGTTTAAATGTATTTTAAGTGCTTTTTAAGCTTATGTCTCTTATGCTCGCGCGCGCAATTCTCGTTTTATGAAATTATAAGCTTTTTTTATTCAATAAGTCTCAATCAGTCTCTTTTTGAGCTTTTTTTTGTCAATAAGCTCTAATTCAGTTTAAAACTTGTTATTTGGTCTTAAATGTTTGTATTTTTGAATTCGTTCATAAAGTCTAATTGAAGTTCATTTTGGAAGCTATTTGGAGTAATAAGCCACAAAGAGCTTATTGAGCTTTTAAGCTCAGGTTTAGAGGCTAGGGAGCCATTAGGACAGGGTTTTTAGGCCACTCACTCAGAAAGAGTGGCCTTGGTTCTGAGACAACAAAAATCCAAGGTTTCAATTTCTATGTTCTTAGCTTAATTCGAGGCCTAAGTCATTAGCTATTTGCCTTTAATTTTGCTAAAATTAGTTTACGGTTGTTATTTAGCAGTTTTAAGTTTTTATTGCATATTCTTGTGTTATATTAGTTATCTTCAATTCTGTCATATTTAGTGTAATAAGTCAGCTGAGAAACTAGCTTATTTTTCTTAATAAGCTAAAAGTTTTAGTGTTAAAATAGTTTAAGTAGGTCAAAATAAGTAAGAGTAGATAAAAAGTTTTAAAAGTTTTAGTGTTAAAATAGATTTTAAAGTCACTATTAGTTTGACAGTTTTAAAGTAAAGGGGTGTTTGGGATAACTTATAAAACGGGTCAAAAAGGTTTAAAACTTGGGTTAGGTAATTTGGTTAGTTTTACCTTAAGTTTTGGAGATTTATAATTGTTTTTAAAAGGATTTAGGAGCAAATATTATATAGAGTTTTTTAATATTGTGTAATGTGAGCTTTCAAGATATCCACGTGTTCACCCCAATAGCCTTGGATAGTGATAAGGGGTACCAAGGAGTGATCTTTTTTGTACATTACACGCGACAAGACCCAAGAATAAATAATTGGTATTCCCCTAAACTAGATACCGCTCTCTTCCTCCTTCTCGTCACATTTTCCATAAAAACCCAAAGATTCATATTTCCCACCACCAAAAAATAAGCCACAGTTAAATTATATTAAAACCAATCCTGCCTTCACCCACACCCCTCTCGCCCCGCCCCGCCACCCTCCCACACCCCGCCCATTAGCCAATTAAATACCACCCTAGTTTAAAGCCTTTATCTTTACCCACTCTTCCCCCGCGCCCTCGCAACCCCATATATGACAACCTTTTAACAAATGTCCAAAATATCCCGCGCCCCAAAAACTCCGCACTCTTTACAAGCGTAATATTCCCTTGTCACAATGGTGCACTCTCTCGCGCGGTCGTCGCTTTAGAGGTTGAGGGTGAGTGGTTGTTAGATGTGGCTCGCGCGTAAGCATCTCTCTGCTCTAGTTGTGTGTGTGTGTGTGTGTTTGGGAGTGCGGATGGGTATTGAGGTGTAGTTGCGTGTATTAGAGGGTTATGCAGATGTGTGTGTGGGGAGTGTTTGTCTAGCTCTTGTGGGGGGCTAGTGGGTGGTGCTGCGTTAAGTTTCAGCTCTTAAAAGGCTCATTTGTGTACTTATTTTTAAGCTCAAACATGCCATTTGACTGTTTGTGAGTCCCTTAGGCTGAGGGATTGCTTAATTTTTGATTTTGGCTTATTGAGCTTACTTCATAAGCTCATTTGTGTTCCTTATAGCTTATTTGGTTTGAGCAAGAAGCTGAGTTTGCCAATGTTCCTTTTTCTAGCTTATTTGCCCAAGTTTTGAGCATTTTAGCCTCTTAAGCTCACTTTAAGCTTTTTGCCATTAAGCCTTTTGTCCCAGCTTATTTCAACCTTAAGTCTAGTTTTTTTTAGAGCTTATTTAGAGTAGTTAGATCACCCTTAGCTTATTTTCTCTTTATCACAGCTTATTTCGATCTAAGACAAAAGAATTAGCATTTTTATAAGCTTTTAAGCCTTAATAACTACAACTGTCAAGTGTAAGCTTATTTTTTGGCTTAATTTTATAGCTTTTCATAAAAAGCTTTAGTTGACAAAGTTGTTAAGCCCCACGAGCTTAACAAACTTTGCTTCTTTGAGTTTTCGAAAAAAAAAAAAGGGGGAAGACACTTGGTACGGTGTGAGCAGTTCGAACCCGGGACCAAGCGATACATCCCCTCTTTTACCAACACACTCTACCACTGCGCCCTTGGGTCTTTTTCGTTAAAGACTCAAGGGACTTTGGTCTTATACACGTTTTGGCTTTTTAGCCTTATAAGCTGTGTAAGCTTATTTCGGGGCTTATTGCATAAGCTGTGTTGTGTTTGTCATTTTTCGTAGGAACCTTATAGAGTAAAGTATTTTTAGAAAAAATTTCAGAATTTTTCGTAATCATTTACTATTTTTTATGATTTAATTTAGATAAAAATTTATTTAATTCATAAAAAATACAAAAATTATCAAAAAAATATTTTGCTTTTTTAGAAAATTTTCTTTTATCATCTAGTTTGTAGGAAAAATATAAAAATTTTCGTAGGGTCATTTTTACAACTTTTTGTCTTTTAAAGAACGGGTCCGGGTACGGGATTTTGTATTGACTCGTTTTTGGGTCAAACGAACTCCGTTTTCGGTCTAGTCTTTTTCATTCTTCGTTATTAGATCATAGAGTGTTTTAAGCAAAAAAATTTCTTCTGTAGGGTTATTTTTAAAGTTTTTTAGGTTTACCCCTTTTGTTCGGGATTCGGGCTCTCGTTTTCTAGTTTAATTTTGTAATTTCTAGGTTTTTCTTAAACGTTTTAGTCCGTGATTAATCTATATTTGACTTTTCAACTTCCCAAACCAGTTCTTCCTTCTAACTCAAAAATTCTTCGCTAGTATCGATTTACCATATTCCAGCTCGTTGGGGTTAAAGACCCGGGGAAAGCTTTAAATATTCTCGGTATATTGATTTGTTGGTTTTACACTTATTTATCTATTTTATATTTTTTATATATTATATATATATACCGGTCGTGAATCCCAGCAATCTAATTTTTGGGCGCCGTTGCGGGGAGGCTGTGCAACGTTATCGTTCGTTGATCATTGTGTTCGAAACTGTGATATTTTTCTTTTATTATAAAATATTAAAATAAAATATTATATATATCATAATAAAGTAAAAAATATTTTCATTTCCTTTTTGTATTAAATTATCAGATAAAAAAAAAACCAAAGAAAAAAACCAAAAATATAAAAACATTGTCCATAAAAGAAAAATTCACAAATTGGTAAAATACCAAACTATAATATTCTCAACTGAGGGTATTATATAATAAGTTCCGTGAACTTGTTGGTTCCAATTTCGAAAAAAAGATTTAAAAAACTTGCCTTTTGTCTCTTCGACGTACGGTATCACCTTGGAAAGTGAACAAAAACTTATAAAGTGGGTATAAGGAGGGTTGTTCCTAGGAACTACGACCGAAAGGAGGGAAATAAGTTCGCGCTATTCCTACTCCTCGCTCACCTGTGAGTTTATTCTTTTGAGAGCTACCCGTGAAGTAAGTTGATTTTTGTTTAATTGTTCTTATATCATAGTCCGTTAAAATCAATTGTGAATAAAATCTTTGAAAAGCAAAAAAATATAGTGTAGATTTTCTTTTTTACTCCTATTTTGTGCATGCGCACTCGTTCTCAAGCCGTAGACGACGACTAACCACAAGTGCGACAAACTTCTGTTGACTCATCTAATCTTGAGAAGAAAAAAAAAAAAAAAAAAAAAAAGCAAAAACAAAACCTGATAGAATCCTCATAGTTACGATGGTGATAATCGTACTATGGCGCAAATTGCTCAAACGCACCCACCGAGGGTTACGATGATGCGATAGTTATTCCGGAAATCACCGCGCAATAACTTTGAGCATCAAGCATGGTCTTCTGAAATCTTGTCCCAAAACAAGAATTTTTTGGCATGTAAAGGAAGACCCACATGTCACATCGTTATTTGAACAAGATCACTTTACGATGAAGATCCGAACGTACCCAATACGT
Organism: Tanacetum coccineum; assembly: GCA_026074375.1. Lineage (NCBI taxonomy): Eukaryota > Viridiplantae > Streptophyta > Magnoliopsida > Asterales > Asteraceae > Tanacetum > Tanacetum coccineum. The sequence goes on from BQNB010014545.1 coordinate 53,530, forward strand.
CGGTTAAGCTTATGCTTTTCCCGTGTTTCTCTCGAAGGGGCAGCCGGATTATGGCTAGAAAAAGAACCCCCTCTGTCGTTGAAACATGGATGATCTTGTTTTCGGAAATTATTAACAACTTCTGCCCCTCCCTCTTAAAACGTCAAATCTCAGAAATGAAATTCAAGAGATTTCAGCAAAAATTGATGAGACGTTTTGTGAGGCTAGGGATCGTTTCAATGATCTTTTAAGAGGATGCCCTCATCATGGGTTTCAGAATTGCTATCAACTCGATACATTCTATCAATGCCCCTAACTCAAATGATCAAGATTATTGAACTTCTGCTGCTGGTGGTAAACTTCTTAGAAAATGCCTCGAGTATGTTTAAAAATATCGGTGAGCAAGTCTAAAGGTACGTCAATCAAGAAACAAGCTGTTGTAGCCTAAAAATGAGTACAAGCTCTTCCACCAAGCAATCTCATCTGATGTTCTGAATCAACAGAATGGTTGGGGCATTAGTTCTCGATGAAAGAAACCAAACCCACAGTTCCGCCCGTAAAGCGGTGAACAAAGTGTGTGTGATTTGTGGGGAGGTCATTCTTATCAAAAATGTCCGCCACCAATAGCAACAAGTACCATGACAATATCCAAGAGTAGTGTCCCAAGCCGCTGCGGCAATTTATCAAGCTAATTCGGTTATCGACCTCCGATAGTCTCAATCAAATTCGACCATGTTTTTCCTCAGTGTCGAACTCCTCATGAAATAAGCAAAGCAAATTAAAAGAGGAAATAACTTAATCCAAAAAGAGGAAACAATGTTCAACCAAGGTCAGAATTATCGACCTCCGGTTCATAACCAGTAGGCTCATCAAACAGTAGCTCATAAGGACCTGCTCCTCAGAACCACCCGGTGTGTCAAAAATCAGATTTGGAAAAGATATGTCACAGCCAATGCTGTTAGTGTTGCGGAAAACATGCAAAACCAAGGTCAAAAAACCTGCAATCCCCAATTGGCAAATTTGCCTGACATGCTTTCAAAATTTGTTATGCTTAATACAGCTTCTACTTCCGGTTCTGGAAACACTTCCTGGTAACACTGTTACAACCAAAGGAACGATTTTAAAAGGTATCACTACCCGAAGTGGTGTCATTCAATCCAAGGACCGAAAGCAAGTCATCATGGACACCGAGGTGACAAATGACAGATGCTTGCTTAATAATGAGCCACGAAGAGGGCCAGCTCCTGTTGTTCAAATTCAGTTCATAATCCAAATCCTGAGCCCATTGTTGCTCTGATGTTACTCCTGTTCTAAAAGCCTCAATTCCATTTCCATCAAGACGAAATGATGAAAGCGCAGGAAAAAGTAACGATCAAATTGAGGAAAATTCTACGCAACTTTAGAGATTTGAGTTTCGCGATTAGCTAAACCGATGCCTTGATGCTCAGCCTAAATTTGCTTCAACTTTAACAAAACTCGTGTGTGTGTGTGTGTGGTGTGTGTGAAATTGAGCAAAAAGGACTCCTTTGAATGAGAACTGTTCAGCGGTCATCCTCAACAAGTTACCAAAGAAACTTGGAGACCCTGGCCGATTTCTGATTCCATGTGAATTTACGGGGATTACTACATGCAACGCATTGGCCGATCTTGGTGCGAGCATTAATCTCATGCCTTATTCCGTCTGGAAAGATCTCGCTCTTCCCGAACTAACCCCAACTTGCATGACGTTAGAGCTAGCAGATCGTTCAATCACTGAACCAATCGGTATTGCTAAAGACGTCCGTCTAATGGTGGGAAAGTTCCAATTTCCAGCTGACTTCGTAGTTGTTGATTTTGAACCAGACCCCCGAGTACCTTTAATTCTCGGGCGATGTTTCTTGAAAACCAGTCATGCTTTGATAGATGTTTATGAAGGTGAGATTACCCTTCGTGTTGGCAAGGAGGCCATCACATTCAATCTGGACCAAACTTCAAGATACACAGCTGATTACAACCATATGACGGTAAACAAAATCGACGTCATTGATATGGCTTGTGATGAGTATTCTCAAGAGGTCCTAGGATTTTCAAACGTGATCGCGAGTGGCAATCCCACTCCATATTTTGAGCCTATTGTTTCTACTGCTTCTCCAAATCTCACTCCTTTCGGGGACAGTGATTTTCTTTTATTTGAAGAAGCAGATTCGTTTCTTGCTCTAGAAGATGATCCAACTTCATCTGAAGTTGATCCAACTTATCAGGATCCTGAGGGGGACATCCTGCTTCTAGAAGCAATTTTGAACAGTGAACCACCACCCCCCTCCCAAATCAAGAACAATATCTGCCTGGAGTTAGGAAAGAACTCAAACTCTGTGAAGCTAAAACCGTTGAATCTTCCGTTGATGAACCTCCCGAGGTTGAACTCAAGGAACTGCCACCCCATCTTGAATACGCATTTTTAGAAGGTGACGACAAGTTGCCTGTCATAATTGCTAAAGACTTAAAAGATGAGGAAAAGGCAGCTCTTCTCAAGGTTCTCAAGTCCCACAAGCGAGCCATCGCTTGGAAACTCTCTGATATAAAGGGTGTTAACCCAGAATTTTGTACTCACAAAATTCTAATGGAAGAGGACTACGAACCATCTGTGCAAAGTCAGAGAAGGGTAAACCCAAAAATCCACGATGTTATCAAGAAGGAGGTTGAAAAACTCCTTGACGCTGGATTGATTTACCCCATCTCTGACAGCCCTTGGGTGAGCCCGGTACACTGTGTACCTAAGAAAGGAGGCATGACCGTCATCACAAATGATGAGAATGAACTGATTCCTACTCGATTGGTCACGGGATGGCGAGTATGTATTGATTACAGAAAACTTAATGAAGCCACCCGGAAAGACCACTTCCCTTTACCATTCATGGACCAAATGCTCGAAAGACTAGCAGGAAACGAATACTACTGTTTCCTCGATGGCTTCTCGGGTTACTTTCAGATCCCAATTGACCCAAAAGATCAAGAAAAGACAACATTCACATGCCCATACGGAACATTTGCCTATCGTCGCATGCCTTTTGGGCTATGCAATGCTCCTGGCACGTTCCAAAGATGTATGATGGCAATCTTCCACGATATGATTGAAAAAACGATGGAAGTATTTATGGATGACTTTTCGGTCTTTGGGGACTCTTTCTCTACGTGCCTATCCCATTTGGAAAAGATGTTGAAGCGGTGTGAAGACACCAATTTGTCTTTAAACTGGGAAAAGAGCCATTTCATGGTAAAGGAAGGCATTGTTCTCGGACATAAAATTTCTAAGTCGGGACTTGAGGTTGATAGAGCTAAGGTCGAAGTAATAGCTAAACTCCCTCATCCGACTTCTGTCAAAGGTGTCCGTAGTTTCCTTGGGCACGCCGGTTTTTACCGACGATTCATTCAGGACTTCTCGAAAATTGCCCGTCCTATGACTCATTTGCTTGAAAAGGAGACTCCATTTTTCTTTTCTGAAGAGTGTATCGATTCCTTTAATACACTCAAAAGAAAATTGACTGAGGCTCCGATCTTAATTGCTCCCGACTGGGACTTGCCTTTTGAACTGATGTGCGATGCTAGCGACTTCGCAATTGAGGTGCGGTCCGGGCAAAGAAATAACAAGCATTTCTAACTATACACTATGTAGCAAGACGTTGAACTAGGATCAAACTCACTACACTACTACCGGAAAAGGCAATTACTTGCAGCAGTGTACGCCTTTGAGAAATTTCGGTCATTATCTTGTTATGTCAAAAAAGCATAGTGTATAACTTGCCATTATGCCATCAAGTAATCTCTTTGCCAAGAAGGATGATAAGGAAGACTCATGCGGTGATCTTATTGCCTCCAAGAATTTGATATGGAAATTCGAGAACAAAAAAGGAGCTGAGATCTCGCCGCGATATCTGTCCAGACTTGAAAATCTTTATCAAGACAAACCGAGAACAAAGAAATCATGAAGCATTGTCTCTCGAAACTCTTGGTTCGTTGATATTCAAGATAATAGTACACCATGGTTTGAGATTTTGCCAAACGACACCATGCGGGGAAATTCGTTATAAGGGGAATGACATCCAACAAATAGATATATTCTTCAAGGATGTCAAACACTATTTCTGGGATGATCCCTTCCTGTTTAAGATCTGTGCTGATCAGGTGATAAGACGTTGTGTTTCTGGGCAAGAAGCTTTAGACATTCTCAAGGCTTGCCACAGTGGACCCACTAGGGGACACTATGGTGCAATTTCACAGCGAGAAAATCTTCGATTAGGTTTCTATAGGCCCACCATCTACAGGATGCCATGGACTTTGTCACCCGTTGTGACATTTTGTCAACGTCAAGGAAAAATTACGCTTCGTGGGATGAGATGCCATATAACTCCATCAAGATTTGCGAAATTCTTAACATTTGGGGCATTGTTTTTATGGGCCGTTCCCATCTTCAGAGGGGGGCGACAAGTACATACTCGTGGCTGTTGACTACTTGTCAAAATGGGTTGAAGCAAAAGCGCTCCCCACCAATGATGCCCGAGTTGTTTGCAAATTTTTGAAAACTCTATTTTCTCGATTTGGTGCCCCCCGAGCTATCATAAGTGATCGCGGAACTCACTTTTGCAATGACCAGTTTACAAAGGTCATGCTTAAGTACGGAGTCACTCATCGTCTCTCCACCGCGTATCACCCACAAACAAGTGGGCAAGTTGAGGTGTCAAATCGTGGTTTAAAGCGTATTCTTGAGAGAACCGTGGGAGAAAATATCGTTGCTCCTGGGGGGAGGGGGGCGGGTGTTTGTGGTCGGACAAACTAGATGATGCTCTATGGGCCTTCCGCACAGCTTACAAAACACCCATCGGGTGCACTCCGTATAAGCTTGTGTATGGAAAGGCATGTCATCTACCGATCGAGTTAGAGCACAAAGCCTACTGGGCCCTCAAGCATACAAATTTTGATGTTCAAATGGGGTTGATCACAGGAAAGTTCAACTGAATGAACTAAATGAACTTCGTGATCAAGCCTACGAAAACTCTTTAATCTATAAAGAGAAAACCAAGAGGATCCATGATGCTAAGATTAAAAACCGCGTTTTCAACGTTGGTGATCGTGTTCTCCTCTTCAACTCTAGACTGAAGATTTTCTCGGGCAAATTGAAATCCCGTTGGTCCGGACCATTCACCATTGTTCAAGTATTTCCTTATGGCACCGTCGAGTTATCTCAAAACTCCGGGCCCAACTTTAAGAGGAGATGGTCATCGTATAAAACATTACTTTGGCGGGGACATACCAACGAGGTTGTCACGGTATCTCCAGACGTTCCCCATGGTACAATAAATTCGGGGGAGGGACAAGATAGCAGACCTAAACAATCGTTCGTGGGAGGCACCCCATGCTTATCAGTAGTAGTAATAAATAAGTGTTTTTGTGTGAGGAGGCTTACATTTTCCATTACCCGTGTTTTGTCCATGTTTTGTATGCTTTGTGTTGTATGTCCAGGATTTCCTAGTTTGTGAAGACTCTCATGCTAGCAGTAGCCACAAGAGTTTCACATCCTCAGCTTCATTTTGGGAATCCAGTATCCAAATCTAATCGACTAACGTTTTATCTTTTGGCACACTTCATAAACGACCTTAGATTTGCGTAGGAACCCCTTTGAAACATCGAGGATGATGTTTAGTTCTAGTATGAGGGTGATCTTAAATTTGATTTTTTTTGCCTGTAGTCGTTGTTATCACGCAATCCCGTTTTTACCACCAAATTTTTACAAAAATACCAAAAAAATTAAAAAATATTAAAAATTTTCAAAAATAAATAAGTGTTTTGTCACAGTTTTGACTTTCCTAATGGGTAGAATGAGAATAATTTTTGACTCGATCGGGCGTGTTGAGCCCTAGCTAGTTCCTCAACTTATCGCTTGTAGGCTAAGCTTTCACGAATTCGATTGCTTCGAATTTTAATAAAGTGAAGAACAAGAAGTGATAGAGTTAAATATAAGTTTATGTGCTAAACAAGTTTCTTCTTAAACTTATATGAGTAACTTATGGCTTTTTCTCCCATTAGCTTCTAATCCACCTAATCATACGTGCTCAATTCAATTCAACTAAGTCAATCAATGTTGTAGAATAAAAGCTTCAAATTTGTAACTTGATTTCTTTAATGCGAGATTTTTCTGTTTTAATAATTCGAAAGTTAAAATGCCAAAGAAGGCATGAATGAAATACGAATTACAAAATGCTTGAATATTGAAACTTATGCCAATGAAGCTACATTTGATTATATGGAAACAAGTAAAAGATGTTGTCGTGATATTCCTCCGCTAACGACGAGGTGGGGGTTCAAACTAAGACATTTTCTTCTAGGGGGAATTTGGTGTGTTGTGATATCTCCACCTAGGAAGCGAGGTCTAGGTGAGGGTTAAACTAAGACATTATCCTTAGCCATATAGGAAGAAGGTGTGTTGTGAATTCCCACTTCGCTAGCAACGGGGTGGGTTTTCAAACTAAGAACACCGGTCGTTGGTTGTGATATCCTACTAGGGAGCTGAGGGCTGGGTAGGTGTTCAAATAAGCACGCATTCCTAGCTTTAAGAAACTTATGAGTTAATGATGGACGAATGTTGCAAAAAGTTCTACAGTTAAAATCTCGTTCTTTAAAATCAAGTTACAAGGTCCTAATAAGTTGTTGCTTTGAGTCATGATTCATCTTGAATTACGACTATGGAAATAAGTTGATCTATGGTTGAGTTGAAATGAGTACACACATTTAAATCATATATTCATGTTGGGAGTTAAAAGTTCACAAGTCATAAGTATGAGTGCTTAGCATTTAGACTTATATTGACATGATCTTGTTTAATTGCTTGGTTTGGAACTAGTGAAAAATCGGGGACGATGAATTTATCCGTCAGGACATCCGTAGATTACTCTATGGGCGTTTCTCATTCTATGATCCCAATGTTGATATAATAAAGGAAGTCAAACAGGAAGTCGAGAAAAGAAAAAGAAAATCCAAAAATATTAGGGATAGTTAGTGTATGAATAAAAAAATGGTGAAAACGGGACTTGTCGAAGCTTTTGATTCTTTAGTTTCCCTTGACGAACACTTTGCTACTTTTCAAAGTTATTAGTCGAGGGGGATTTAGACTCTTAGTTTTCGTAAATGTTTACTTCATAACATTGCGTGAGGACACGGCAATACCTTAGTATGGGGGATTTTGGTATGTGCTTAATTACACATACCTTTTACCTTTAAAAACGAGCTAAAATAACCAAAAACGGACTTAAAATGCCAAATATACGCTTGTTTTGCTAATTGTGTTGTGCAGGAACGGATAACTAAGAAAAGGACGAAAAACAAAGCCAAAACGACAAAACCGGACTCGGAATGGAAAAGACTGTGAAAGACAAAGCCAAATCGAAGCCGAAAAGTCAATCAAGTCAAAAAGTCAACAGAAAAGTCAACTGGTCAAAGTCAAAGTCAACCCCGAGGCCAAAAGTCAAAGAAATATAAGTTTAGGGACTGAACTTGTAAATCCCTAAACTTATATTTAAAGAAGAAAAGAGGAAAAAAGAAGAGAAGGGCCAAACTGCCAAATTGGCAAAGTTATACTCCAAGGACCAATTCTGCCAAGTCCATAGAGTTATAACCACCAAGGACGTGTGTTGCAAAGATTAATATAACTTTTGGGGACTTGTTTTGCCAAGTCCCCAAAACTATAACCACACAAGGACCATGGATGCAATGGAGGTTATAACCATGAGGGGCCATTTGTGCCAATTCCCCAAACACATGCCCTGTCACCCCCAACCTTTATAACCTTTTTTTTCCCGCCCATTTCAACTCCCAACAAACTCACGGGTTAGCCACCCCCGTTTTATCCTGCAAACCCAATTCCACCATGGTCAAACCTCTCCCCCCTCCTCCACTAAACTTTCCCAGCTGTAAGATTGCCAAGTTGGCAATCCCACAACTCCCAAAGACTATATCGACGGTATAGATGATCCAAACAAGAACCAAGAAAGATTGAAGGCCAGGATTTGCTTGACTTTACACTCTCACAACAAACACAACTCACTTGTTGTGTCTAAAAGAAACACAAATGCAAGAAGACAAAGAAAGAGAAGACCTAGTCGAATTTTTCCTATTTAAAGCTTTGTAAAGCCATTGTGGCTGAGAGTCAGTTTTTATGTAGTTTTAAGTTAGTAAAAGTTAGTGTTTAATAGTTCAAGTAGTTTTAAGTGTTTTTTCAGTTTAAAAGCTTTTTGTACTTGTACTTCAGTTTAATGAAATTGAGTTAAGTTTGATTTACTTGTGTTCTTAAGTCATAATTGTCTTTTTAAAATCTTTAATCTTTTCATTTAAACCCTCTTTACATTCTGTTTTTAAAACACTTTAAGAAAATACAAGAAAAGTAGAAGCTACTGTTGGAAAAAGCAAGGAAGAATGAGCTAACATGGATGGCTTATTGGGTTTTCAGCTTAGTTAAGCTTAATTATAAGCTGGGTAGGAAATTTAGAGCTTAAATAGGTTTCAAAAGATCCTTTTTGAGCAAAGGATCAAAGGTACTTTTTCTTTAAATTTTGCTTATTTACTGTAGCAATAAGCTTATTCAGCTTATTTTTAGCTTATTGCTGTTATTATACCTATTAATGTGTATTCATGCTTGTTTAAGCCTTTCATTTCATGTATATGCAATTTTAGTTAAAACTGTCAAGTAGAGCTCTTAACTGTCACTAGCTTATTACCACATTTAAGTGCTTATTAGTTTTTCTTTTTATCTTTTTTATGTCTTAAACAACTTAAGTATTATTAGTCTACTTAAAATTTCAGTAAACTTTAGTTTATATAAGTTTTTAAGTGACTTCTTAAAAATTAAGGGGGTGTTTGGGATAACTTGGAAAACGGGTCAAAAAGGGCTTAAGTATGGGTTGAGGTCACTTAGTAGTTTTAGCTTAGGTTGTTAAGTTCATTCAAGCTGACTTGTATAAAGTATTTTTAGTGTCAAAACTGTTTTTCATAAGTTTCTAAACCATCTTTTGAAACTGTGAGATTTTTAAAAAACACCACAAGTGCTTATTTAGTTAAGCACTTGTGATTTTGAGTTAAGGTTCAAAAAAGAGAGTGTTTTGTGTGTATAAAAAAGGCTGTTAAAACCTTTTGATCTTTTGACTTTGTTGAGTCAAAAATCACCAAGAGTCTTTGAGTGACAGTTTTAAAAAGTAAAGGCCCTTTTTCACCTTCAAAATTCAGCAAGATTAAATGCTTTTTAAAAGCCAAAAGTTTGTGCACAAGTTCAATATTGCTAGAGTAATCCATCTGTTTGAGCTTAATTTTTTGTTTAGAGCTTATTTGACAGCTTTTTAAAAGCTGTCAAATAAGCCCTTGAGTTTAGCTTAAGTCTCCCCTGGTGCAAAGGGGTGACTTTAAGCCTTCCTTTCTTAGCTTTTAAGTCCACTTAAGCCCAAGTTCTTGGCTTATTTCAAGAGCTTATAACCCCTTAGATAAGCTCCATTGAATTTCAACCTTTAAAGAGCTTATATGTTGGTGGGGGGGGTGACTTATTTTTAAGCATCACTTGCCTTTTGACTGTTTGTGCATGACTTAGGTGTAGGGATTGCTTATTTTTCGTTTCTGGCTTATTGAGCTTTTCTCATAAGCTCTTTGTTGCTCCACATAGCTTTTTAGGTTAATATAGATAGTAGTTGAGCTTATTTTCCTTTTACCTAGCTTATTTGTCCAAAACCTTAAGCCATTTTAGCTCCTTAAGTCATTGTTTTAAGCTTACTGTCATCATAAGCTCCTCTCAGCTTATTCTATTTTAGCTTATACCTTCCTAGTGCTTTTTAGATTAGCTTAGGATTCCTTTTAGCTTTTTGTCAAGAGGTTAGCTTATTTCGTCTTCAAAAGCCCAAAGACTTAGCACTTTTTAGCTTTTAAGCCACTTTAAGCATACTGTCACCTTTTAGCTTATTTTTAAGCTGATTGAGGGTTTTTTAGAAAAAGTTGTAGTTACAAAGCTGTTAGCTCAGCGAGCTTAAACAAACTTTCACTTTTGAGTTTTCGAAAAAAAAGAGGGAAAGACAAGAGGCCCGGGTGAGCAAGACTCGAACCCGGGACCTCTCGATACGATCCCCCTTTTTACACACACTCACACCGCTGCGCCCTTGGGACTTTTCTGTCATAGTCCCAAGGGCTTGCATACTTATACACTTTTTGAGCTTTAGAGCTTATAAGCTGTATAAGCTTATTTCGGGGCTTATTTCTTAAGCTGCTTTTCGTTTCTTATTTTTCTTAGGATTGTTATAGAGTCTAGTATTTTGTGTAAAAATTTCAGAATTTTTCGTAATCATTTACTATTTTTTATAATTTAATTTAGGTATAAAACTTTTATAAATAGTACATAAAATATAAAAAATTTTTATCAAAAAAATATTTTACTTTTTAGAAAATTTTTTTTTGTCTTCTAGTTTGTAGGAAAAATTTAAATTTTTTTGTAAGGTCATTTTACAACTTTCCAATTTTTTAAAGAAGGGGTCCGGTGGCGTTTTTTGTGTTGACTCGTTTTGGGTCTCAAACGAACTGTTTTCGGTCTAGTCTTTTTCTTTCTTCGTTTATTTGTCCGTAGAGTTAGTTTAGAAGTAATAAAATTTCTTCATTGGGTTATTTTTAAAGTTTTTAGGTTTTTCCCCCTTTTGTCCGGGATTCGTGCTCTAGTTTTATAGTCTAAATTCATAAATTCTAGGTTTTTCTTAAGTTTTTGTTTGTTATTGTTTTAATTTGACTTTTCCACAACCTTTCTATTCAATTCTCTCCTTCAAATCAAATCTTTGAATGAATCGATTCTCCAGTCCGCCTCGTTGGGGGTATAAACGGACCGGGAACACTCTATACTACTTCTCGGTTTCATTGATAGTTGTTTTTAGATTATATATATTTTATATTTTATATATTATATATTTAGTGTAAAAACCACCAATCATGGAACCATCGAGTTATCTCAACCCGGTGGTCCAAACTTTAAGGTGAATGGTCATCGTGTGAAGCATTACTTTGGAGGGGACATACCATCAAAGGTAGTCCCGAATCTCCAAACCATCCCCATGGACAACTAAATGCGTGGATCGAGTCAATCTATGTGACTCGGTTACCAAAAACAAAGCGCTTCGTGGGATGCTTATCCATTTTCCATCTTTCTTCTTTCTTATTTCTAATGTGATGTGAGGAGGCTTGTACTCTTCCGATTCTTGTTGTTTGTGCTTGTGATTGTTTGTAGGATTGACCCAAAAAATTTAAAGACTCCCGTGTTCGGTGTTTTGTCCTGGTCTACTCGAGCTTCCTAGCATTTGCTTGCCATTAGTTTGGGGAAATCCAATATCCTAGATTATTATCGACTAACATCTATCTTTTAGCATACTTGATAAACGGCTTAAGATTTTTGTGATACTTTCTCCATGCTCGGATTATGCATTCGACTCTTTGAGTTCTAGTATGGGGTTATAAGCCTTAGACTAGGAAACATTGAGGACAATGTTTATTTTTAGTATGGGGTAGTATATCTTCGATATGATCTTACCTCCTTTTGCCCGTTGTTCTCACGTACCCTGTTTTCCTACAAAAATTTTAAAATTTTACATGTTTATTTTTTTTAAAAATGTGTGTAGAAAATGATGAAAAATATAAATTAGTTGATAAAAATAATAAGTGTTTTGACACAAATGTAGGCTTTCCGTTGGTGAGAACAAAAGTAAATTTTGACCCGACCGGTTTTATATCTTAGCTTTCTCCTTAACATAAATAGATTGAAATTTGCTAATCTTTTATACAAGGAGCTATAAAAAGCAAGTCTAGCTTGAAAAGGTCAAGACTTTGCAAGTTCCCATATTTGATTTTAAATATGCAAAGATCGATTTATTAGGCTAAGTATTCACAAGTTTCTTTATTAGAAATTTTAAATTGTGAAGAACAAGAGATGATAGAGTAGAATATAAGTTTTGATGCTAAACATGGAATAGTTGGATTTCGTTAGAGCTCATAAGTGTTAATTGTGGCTTTTTCTCTCATTAGTTTGTTTCACCTTTATATATAATTGTTTAATAAATAGAGTTGTGCGGTTTTTTGGTTAATAATTAGTTCATAGAAGTTTTCTTTAGTTCTTTTGTGATTAAGATGAGTATACATCAGGAATACTTAATTTGGCATACTATATGTATCACATTAATAAATATTTTGCTTATCCCTTAAAGAGCCTTAGGGTATATGGGGTAAGTAGAATTTAATAAGTGAAATGATAGCCTTATTTATTCTTTAAAGAGCCTTAGGGTATATGGTGCAAATAAGATTGGTCCATTTATGTCTTAAAGAGCCTAATGGTATATGACATGAATGGTGCGACTTGCTTATAGTAAACTAATAAAAGACAAATTTGGTTGCTCGATGTGGACTTTCATTTGATGACATTTGTTTTTGAAAGGGCGGGATAGGAACAATTATTGAGTTTTAACGTTACGCTTTATTTTTGGAATTAATAAGTATCGAAATTAAGTCTTAAAGAGCCTTCGGTATATGACCTTTGAATAAAATCATTGAGAAAATACAAAATTAGGTATAAGGGAGGTAATTGTAATACACAATTAGCTTTTATAAGTAGTGTTAGCATCATAACTTGTATTTTACAATGATCTTGTTTTTAAGCTTGGCTTGAAGAAGTGAAAGTCGGGGACGATAAATTTATCCATTTGGACACTTTTTGTACTTTTTGTTTCGTGATCCTCAAAGTTATAAATGAATAATGAAAGCAATACATTATGTCACACATGAATAAGTTGTAAGTTGGAAATTATGAAAATTATAAAAAAAATTGAAAAAATAGGAAAACGGGGTGTTTTAAAACTTGTGATTTCTTAACTCTCCCCACAAAAGACTTTGCTACTTTTCAAAGGAATAGTTTGGGGAAGTTTTGGAGTATTTGGTTTTAGAGCATATAACATTGCGTGAGGACACGGCAATCACTTAGTTTGGGGAATTTTGATATGTGAGAAATCACATATCCGTTTGTTCTAAAAATGACCCTAAAAAGATGAAAAATGAATAAATTATGCTTGTATATTGTGTATTTTGTCTTTTGTGATGTGTAGGTACGTATATTACAAGAATCACATGAAAAGAGAAAAAATGGGACAAAAACGAACACGAGACGGAATGAGTACACAAGGGCCGGATGTTTATCAAGCTTGAGTCAGCAAAAGTCAACAAAAGTCATTCTTGGTCAACTCATGTGAAGACAAACCCTTGATGTTACCAAAAAAGACCTTTAATCATTCATCCAAAAGTCCCGAATCCCTAACCGATTAGTCTTAAAAACTATCAAAAGGGACTAACGGTCGTTAATTTTTTACACTTCAAACCAAAATGATTGTTAACTAACACTTAACAGCCGTTAAGTGTTGTTTAACACTTTCACAAAACCCACTATAACCCTCCCCGTTAAATCCTTTCTTCTTATTAAATCCCTGGCCCAAAACCTTTACCCAAGCCCAATCCCAAATATAAGCCCAAGTCAACACCTCCTTTAAATGAGTCAAACAACAAAATAAGAAAAGAAAAGGAGCGGGAGAACAGTTTACTATTCACCCTCCTTCCCAAACTTTACCCTGCATCCAAATTACCCTCTTTAAATGAAAGTTAACTCTTCTAGAAGCTTAGTCTGACACGTCTGACTGATAATTGACACGCTGGCGATCCTAACAAATTTGATTGGAGGAGGTGACGTGCACTCAAATCAAGGGACGAGATCATTGGATTCAGAGTTGGTTATGAATGGATGGCTAGTATTGGAAGCAAGGGGAGCGTCTAAGGAGCTAGAAGCTTCACTCTCGGCTATAAATAGTGGAGCCATATGCACACATCATAGGTATCTAGTGTAGATTAGTGTATTTTTGCTTATTAAGTCATTTTAGCTTAGGCTTTTCATTTAAAGTAATTTTCCTTTTCAACAGTTTGTAATTAGTTTCTTTAATCAATAAAAGTTAAGTTTCTATTATGTTAAAGCAAAATTCATGTTTTACCTTATTGTACTCATGGTTTAGATAAGCTAATTTTTACTCTTAAAAGCTCAATAAGCTCTCTAATATACTAATAAGCTAGCCTTATACTCAATTAAGCTCTCAAAGCTTAACTGAGCTTAATATCACTCAAATACACTCCCAAATGTACCATAGCTTTATTTGGAAGGGAAGCCAGTTGTGGAAGGGCTTCCAAGACCTTACTAGCTTATCTCTGATAAGCTAGAGCTTTGTAGATTAGCTCCTTGAGCAATATAATAGCCTTGTTTTGTGCAGAGGCCTTAGTAAGTCTTCATTTTACTTTTTCTAGCTTAAATTTGCACTTTAGCTTAATACTGCTTATTGCATGCTTATTGTTGTTTAGAATAGCTTATTATTGCTTATTATAGTTGTTTAATCCTTATTGTGTTCAATTATTAGTGTAGATTTTAGTTTACATGTTTTTGATATAAAACAGTTTAAAAACCAAAAATATTAGCATTAGCTTGTAGCTTATTGTTTCTGCTTATTTGTTTGTTGAAATATGCTCATTAGGTCTGTTATAAGCCAATTAACATCTGGTATTTGAAATTTGAGTTTTATTTCTCTATCTTATAAGCTAAATATGGATATAAGCAGTTTAAAGGGGTGTTTGGTTCAAGCAGTACTAACTTGAGTTAGTACTGCTAAGGACCATTTGGTTCTTTAAATTGAATTTACATTTCATATTTAGGTTTATTAAGTTAGGATTTAAGGTTTTTGTAGGACAAATCAAGTTTTAATCAAGTTAGTGAGTAGTTGTTAAAATCTGTTAGCATAAGCTCAGTTTCATAAGCATTTGGAGTTCTAATCTTCTATAGCTGTTTTCATTGCTTTATTTGAACTTGTTTTGGACTTTAAATGAAGATGAAATCAAGTTCTTAGGTCTGCACTTATGATTTTGAGTTTTGGTTATCAAAGTGTCAAATGCATCAGCAAGAAAATAGGTTTTATAGCTATTTTTAGTCTAAAAATTCAGCTAGTTAAAGTAGGATTTAGCTTTTAAAACTTGGTGCACAATTAGTTCATAGGATAATCTAGATCTGTTAGGGCTTATTTTGTAGAATTTAGCTTATTAGCTTATCTGTTTTTGAGCCTATAGTTTATACTTTGTCTTTTCAGAAAAAACCAAAAAAAATATAGTTAGTCTGTCTGCATCACCTTTTCAATTAGCATTTTCTTTGTGAATTTGATTTTCAAACTAATTTTTAATTGTTGTTTTAAGTAGTTTGGAGGATGAACTTTTTAGTGGTATAAGTCTTATAACCATAAGGATTTGTTTGTTTGCTGAAATTTAAGCTCAAAGTTGCTTGTTTGTCTGTTTTGAAATCAGTTTTGGGTAAAAATGCTTATTTGGTTTTTCCAGCTATGGCTTATTCTTTTTGCTTCATTCTTGCTTAGATTTGCTTATTAGGTTAGTTGTAGGGTAGTAGTAGCTTAATCAGTACTAGTTTGAGCTTACTCAAGTTTTTAAGTCTCCTTAAGTTTTGTTAAAAAGCAATAAGTCTTAAGTAAAATATTTCTGTTTGTTAAGCTCTTTTCTAGCTTATTTAGAGGTTTTCACAAAAACTTGATGTTGCAAAAAATTGCTTTTTTAGCCGTTTTATTAGTTTGTGAAAAAAGATTTGAAAAATAAAAATTTTTGCAAAAAGATAAGCCACAGGTTCGAACCTGTGACCTATACTTTACATACCAACGCCTCACAACACACACACAAAACCAACGTGCCCTTGGGTCTTTTCCGTTTTATTTTGTTTTCAGAATTCATTTAACATCTTTTTGGGCTCTTTTAGTTATAAGCACTTCGAGTGCTAATTTGATTTTTCCCAGCTTATTTGTTTAAGCAATTTTTGAGTTTGTATTTTTCCTTCATTCCTTGCATCTTAAGCTATTTTTAATAATTTTTTTAGATTTTTAATTCAAAGTTTATTATTTTTCGTACATTTATTTTGTTTAAAAACTTTAAAAAATCATAAAAATAGAAAAATAATCAAAAAAATAAAATTCTATTTTATAAAATTTTCTTTTATCATATTTTAGGTTTAGGAATTAAATTTGCTTTCATAGGTCTTTAATTTAGTATACTTGCTTTAAAACGTCAACAATAATGTTGGTGAATTCATAGGTTTGATAAATCGTATATTGTAGGACCACAAGATTTCCCAACTGTATGATAATGCAACAGATGCAGACATCATATAAATGTAATTACGTTGCCCTAAGCTCATGACACTGAAGCTCGACATAAATGAATACCATATAAATGGCCTACATTGCCCGTGATGATGTTCTAACCCGCAACATCCTATATTCGACATGGTATACGTTCGTTTGCCCAGTGATAGCTAATCACCCGAACGGGGATGTCAATCCCAATAGATCTATTCATAACATTCGCGCTCACAATCCAGTAACTGACAGTTCATGATAATGGGCTCAACTAGGGTTATCGCTACTTAGGCAACACGTAATCATAATGTAAAACTTATCCACTTGTGTCCAATTATAAAACAGTGCATGTTTCTCACCCCAAAAACTTATAAAACAAATCATGTAAAACGTGGGGCTATGAACTCACCTTGAGTGAGCGAATATCAAGTGTATCACAGAAAATGCGTCACGGTAATGATCGAGTGCAACCTAATCCAATATAGGTCGTATAAGTACTAATCACATTGGGTAACTACTACCATATATAATTCTATATAGCTAATCACCATCTAATTGTTTTAGTGAAATCATATTTATAAAGTTAAAACGTTTATAAATATACCTTTGGTAAAAATGACATAACTTTCACGTTTCAAGTCCGTTTCTTACGTTTCTTATGTCTACGCTTTCGTATTAAGACGACGTATCAAATTATGACATTTTTGTTTTTCATGACCTCTGGTGAACAGTACTTTTTACTGTTCACACCAGTTATAAAGTTATTTTTATAGTTTTATTTGTCATAAAACTCGTAAATGTAATAACTTATTCGTTTTAAACCTGATTTTAGCGATTCCTTCGAGCACGTCGTATTTTATTCGTTTTAGCTCCGTTTTAAGTAAATCTTTTGAGCACGATCTCGTAATTGAAAGTTTGATTTATTTAGGAGGTTTACAAAAACAAATATTCCTGAAATGAACAGTAACTTTTATAAAAATAGTTTTATAAAAGTGTTTTTATACATTTTAAGTATATAATCTCGCGTAATTCATAACTTCTTCATTTTTAATTGAAAAATTACGTTTCTTATTGTTTTGGAATCCTAAAAATATGTGTGATTTAATAAAAATACCAAACCTTCTGTTTGTAGAATTTTTATAACAAGTTTTTATAAAAATTATTTTATAACTCCGGTTATTATTGTAAAAATCGTAAACTACGTATCTTTTTCGTTATAAATTGGTTTTTCGAGTTTCTTACCTTTTTAGAATCGTCATGAGATGTAGTATGTTTATAAAATATAAAATCCATGCCTAAAAATTCGTGCCAA
>BQNB010014546.1:0-74907 GCA_026074375.1 Tanacetum coccineum
AAATTCCTCAAACATAGATTGCAAACTTTCAATGATTTCTTTATTTAATTTACTTATCCACTCTTGATTTATAATCGGAAGCTGATGATCGATGGAATACTGCGGGGGTTGATCAAAACCGAAATAATTAGGCTTAAAATTGTGACAACCATGGCTTGAGCAGAATGGTCAAACCATAGCGTTGACCTAATTATCTATTCTATGAGTTTGGTTTATGAGATTTTGTTCATATGTGTATTATGTGGGAGATTGGTAATCAATCTATTAAGTGTGATCATCTCGATGAGATTGGAATGATGGTGAAATTGGTTGAGTTCATTTCGTTCACTTTTGGAGTGACGAGGAATTTATTTTGAGATTTGATCGTTTTCGTGTTAAAGGTGTAAGTATTATTACGTATACGTATTTTTGTGTTAGTAATTTAAGATAAGTTTAGGTTTTAGAGGTTAAGTTAAGAGAAATGAGTTATTTGATGGAGAAATTTCATTTGAATCACTTATAGTGATAATAGAATTGTTATTTTGGTTAATATGTGGATATCTATGTGTTGGATTAAAATGAGACGTGTGTTATTTGTGAAAGAAATGAGTTTGTTAAAATATGAGAGTTTTTGGAAAACTTTCTATTTTTAGAAAGTGAATTTGGAAATGAAAAGTTATTTTTAGAAAGTAGTTTTCAAGCAAAATGGTTTAACAAATTAGCTTAGATTTTTATAAAATTTAAGGTATAAAGATAATTAATTAATTAATAAAAGAAAAGAAAATAAAATATTTTTTTTGGGCATGAATAGTAAAATCCGAATTTTGGAAAAAAAAGGAATTGTATTTAGAAACAAATTCTAGTTGGACTTTATCTATAATTAATATTGTAGGCTATAAATACAAAACAAAACCCAAACCCCTACCCCCATACCAGTTGACCGAATTCAAGAGGAGAAAAGAAGAGAAAAATTTTTGGGTTCTTTTTCAAGGTAAATTTTATAATTCATGTTCAATTCTAGTTATAATTTTTCAATTCTAGTAATTTATGGATTAAGGTTTAAATTAGGGTTTATAAATTAGGGTATTTAATTTTCAGAAATTTTATGTTATAATAATGATGGTTTAATCATTAGATCGATTGGATTAGCGATAAGATCATGCGTTAGGGCTTAGATCACTCGAATTAGATGTTTAATTCACTGCAGAAAGTTAGGTAATTTTGTAATGAGCATAACTCAATCATAATTGATCATAATAAATTATTTAAACTTACTGGAGAGTAACCTCAGAGAGTCTACTTTCCAGAAAAAGTCAGCCTTGAGTTTTATGGGGGCAGTGGCGTACAAATAGGTCATTACATAAGTTGTGTGATAAAACATGTGACGAATTTCAGTCTTGGTTTGTATTTTTCTTAAAAATACTTAGACATTGAGTTGAGGGCTTAAGTCACGTGGAAGTTAGTTTATATTGTTTGTGTGACCCCTTGAAGTTTTTTAGTATGAAAGGAGGGTCTAAAGTGGTCAGCTAGTGCCATACTTTTAGGGGGTCAGATTCTGGACGAATTCTGGACACTTTGGATTAATGAATTTCTAAAGGGTATTTGTAAAAGGGTAATGGCTTTGGGAGAGCTATGAGAGGTTCATAAGACATATATGTAGCATGGTGAATTTTGGTTAGAATTATGGGAGTGTTTAAGTGGTGCGTTTAGGGCGTGCAAGTGAGAGTAAAATTCTGCTCAAAACCAGAAAATTTAAAGTGTAGTATTGAAGTGTAAATGGCGTATATAAGAGTTGGAAAAGGTTTAAAACAAGTATAGAACTATGGTAGATAGCTTAGATATCCATCATAGTTGAGGTTACATCATATTGGGTTGAATGCCTAATTGATGGTAGCTTATTGTGTGCTTAATTGTTTAGATTGTCCGTGAAGTGTTTGTGAAGCTTTTGTTGGATTCTTTTGGGAAGCTAAGCATCAGGTGAGTTTCATAGTCCCACTTTTTAATGTTTTTACATTGGGATGGAAATGATGCAAAGATGTTTTGAATGTGTTTAATCGCTGCGATTATTTGGTTTTACGTGAGGCATGAACGTTTATGTGGTTATTATATGTGGTATGCTTAATGTTGTTATGATTTCTGTGTGGTTCCGGTTAGAGGGTAGTGCTTCTACCTATTCCAAATCTAATTGGAGGATTGAAATAAGATCCCATTTCTGTGTGGTTCCGGTTAGAGGGTAGTAATTCTACTAATTCCAAATCTAACTAGAGGGTTGAAATAATACTCCATTCTGTGTGGTTCCGATCGGAGGGTAATGGATTACCCCAAGTTTGTTATGTGGATCGTGGGCACGTTCCATCCCGTTATGATTGATTGTGAATTGTTTCATAGCCTATGTGATAACTAGCTTAAATTGTTCTGCCATAATATGTTATGATAATCGTAGCAATTTTTTTTTAATTAATGGTTTATTTGGTGTCTTAAACCTATGACTCTCACCAACCGTTGTGTTGACGGTTTTAAGCATCATTTTCAGGTGAGCTTAATGGTGCTAAGATAGAGCGAAGTGGCTAGAAGAGACCGTAGGATGCTTGGAGTTTATTTATGCTTTCTGTTTGAATTAATGCGTTTGCATGAATTGTTTGGATTATGTTTTGCATGTCATTTATTGACGAGACCTCTTTCTCATTAATAAAGACACCATTAGGTTTTGGGTATTGTTATGACACTTTGTGTCTTTGCTTTACTTTAGTTTTCATTTTAGTATTCTCTATATAGACACCATGTGTTGTGATGATATCCATTCTTGTTTACGCCTCGTGTTTCTGCCTTGGCGGGGTGTGACAGATTGGTATCAGAGCCTTTGGTTATAGAGAACTAGGTGGTTGAGCCTAGACTATAGCTTAAGGGTCCCTCATATAGTTGCATTTTAGGGCATAAGTGTTTGTGTACGTATATACCGTATGTTCCCGCTACCTAAAAGCTTTGAAATTCTTTCTATTTTGAATTACTACTATATAATATGAAATATATACTTTTTCATTATGGGGATCTAATAGTATATACCCCTTTGTTATTGTTTTAGTCATGTCTTCCCCTACCCCTAGGAGATATCGTTGGGAGATTGTTTACCTCACTGGACCCGCGGAGTTGGGTAACTTTTGAGAGAGAAAAGTCAAACCCAAGCGAGGCCCAACATAAGTTTATTTCATTTTCTACCTTGATGCGTTGCTATAATCGAGGATTGCTTTTATATTTTGGGTCACGATGTGACTTCTGTTTTGTTTGGTCGATTGGGATTTTATGGTTCGTTAGATGGATTATCATGTTTGAGTTATATTTGGATTATTATTAAGTGCTATGTGGTAGATGTGTGTTATCATTGAGATGTGTGGTCTTGGGAAGTAAGTACACGTTGTGAAAAGGTGCAAATTATAAAAAACTATGGTCGCAAACATTAATTTTAAAGAATAACACACACGTGGACTTGTGACTTTGATTGCATTGATCATTGTTGCTTGTATGTATTATGTAAGGATGTAAGCCTGGATAGTTGTGTAGATGATAGTGTAGATGTGATGTGAGATCCTGTCAAGGATGGTTGTATGGTTAGAGAATTCCTCTCTTAACCAATTAGGCGATTATATAGGATTGGGTTGCGTAGATGGTAAGGTTCCCTTTCATCTATAATTTGCAGATACATCGGATACCAATTGGTATTGTCGTCGTAATTCTTAATTTGGTTCGTTAGCTCGTTGTCGTTGAGATATTTATGTTGGTATTCTAGGGTGTTATCATAGAACTGGTGTTCTATGTTCTCTGTTCGGCGTTTTGATTGGTTCCCTTGTCTAAGGTGGCGATACTTTTTGGTTTTGTTCTATGACCGTTGGTATGGATGAGTTTTCATGGTTTGTTTGGTTTACAAGAGTCCCTGTTCAGTGTTCATTTTCAGTAAATTAAACATTTTTGGTATTGGAATCCTTAAAGGTAATATTTTGGAGTTATTTTGCTTATCTTGATGTCTCTTTGTTTGCGAGTCATTAAATTCCTTTTCAAAAGTTAATTTTGTTGGAGTCGATATCATATCGTTTGGTTGTTTAAAAAACCTTCTTTCGAAATAAATTATATAAATTAATATGCAACACTTTGTTGTATATCCATCTTTTGATTATTTTATAAAATCATAATTAAAATAAGTTTCTGAAATTTTTTTTATTAAAATGTATTTTTACACTTATTATTATTTGCATTATTAAACTAAGGTGATTCTATGTTTTAATAATGATTGGTACAGGTTTATGAGGGAAAGTTTCATTGGGTTAAAAATTAGTTTTGGTACAAAGGTTCTTAATCTTTTAATTAATTGGTCGTGGTACTTGGTATTATTCATTGGGTGTTTCTAGCATCGTTAATGCATTTGTTAGGTCCGAGGTTCGTTTGTTATGTTGATGTTTATATTCAGTTGTTTCTTCCTTTGGGGATTGTGTGATTTTTGGGCCCTACCAATTGGTGAATAGGATGTTTGGTTATTTTCTTCATGGCGTGTTCAGAGGTTGATGGTAGGTCATTCTTCTGAGTGGTGTGATTTGCTAGTGTGAAGCGAATAGGAAATTATTCGCGATTCCAAGTTGGGAATTTAGAGAATTCTCATGTTACTTTTTGATTTAGTTCCTCTTAGTTATTGAGAGGTTAATGTCTGTGTAGGAGGAGGAATGGTTGTTGAGACATATGGCTGTGATGGTATGCACGAGAAAGTGTTAAAATGGCCTTGGTATTGGAGAGTGCTAAGGTTCGGGGAGAAAATGAATAAAGAGGATACGAGTCTCTTAGGGAGTACAAAGCGTATGAGTCGAAATTAGTGTTCTTTAGTAGTATGTGAGCCTCTTAAAGTGTTCCTAAAGGAATTAGTAGGTTTACCCTCGTCATAAAATAGGATTTTGTATGGAATTAGTACAAGGAGCAACGCCGATTTGCAAAGGCTCGTGTCGTTTGACGTCTTTAGAGAGGCAAGAGTTGTTGGAATGATTGCAAGAGTTGCAAGGTAAAGGTTGGCTCAAATAGTAACTCGTGATGGGAAGTGTCTGTATTTCTTGATAGGAAGGAAGGTGGGTAGTTTAGGATGTGTCTGGATTATCTCGAGAAGAGTGGGATAGAAAATTTGGTTCGAATGTCACCAAAGGAGGGTGTACAAGGATTACGTAGCTAAGACTGTTTTTAGGATACGTAATGGACACGTTGAAGTTTACGGCTATGCCTTTTAGGTTAACCAATGCACCAGCGATTTTCATAGAGTTAATGAGCAGGGTGTGCATGGCCAAATATAGACAAGCTAGTTATAGTATGTACACAGACGATATTTTAAACCGACTCAAAGTCTAAGGAGGAGTACGAGTCACACGTGAAGATGATCGTGGAGTCACTGAAGGAAGAAAAGATGTACGTGAAGTTTTCCAACAACGTGGAAGCGGAGAAAGAGGAATCTATTTAGAAGAAGAAGGAATCAAATGGGTAATGAGCCGATCTTGGCATTGCCGGAAGAAGCATACAATTTCGTAGTATATTATGATGCTCGAAGCAAGGATTTGGAAGGCATGCTTGGAAAGGGAGAAGGTTGTTGCTTGTTCGTGCGACAACTAAAGGTTCTTTCCCTATGAAGGATTCATGGCTAAACATGGTAGGTTTTGCCTTATATTGCTAGAGGCATTAAGTGAACGAGGACATGGAGTGTAATCTATACGGTTCATGAATGTCTCCAACAACACTTTTCAATCGGAAGGGATTGAACAATGAGGACAAAGATGTGGATGGATATTTTTTAGTGAGTGGTAATTTCAGAGCCAAGTACCATCTGGGAAAGGCAAATGTAGATGTTGTACCATGGAGTAGGAAGAAAGAGTGAAACCAAGAATAAGTTCTGGATTGACGTATGACAATCCAAGCTAAGATCGAGAAAGAATGTTGGTGGTATAAGATGAGACGTCCAAAGCAAATAACGCGTCAACATGAGAGGTTGCATGGCTTGGACCAACGAGTGTGAAAAGAGATGGAGTGGTTCATATTAGTTAGACAAGGTTCGGACCTCCATTTGGAGAGATGTATGGACCTTGGCTATTGAAGAGGCGTATACGGCAAAGTATTCTATCCATCCTAGAGCGGATACGATGTTTTGTGGTTTTAGGTTAACTAATCGATGGCTGAGTATGAAGAAGGATATAGCTAGTTGCGGTAGTAAGTATTTAGTGTATTCGAAAATGAAAGTTGAGTATCAAGGGCCTTCAGGATTGTTGCTACAACCTGAGTTACCCGAGTAGAAGTGGGAAAGGATAACTAAGGATATTGTTGTCAAGTCACCAAGATGTATGATGAGGAGTGGATACGAGCGATTTGGGTGTAGTCAAATAGATGACTAAGGTCACCCCATTCCTAGCTATGTTAGATGAGTAATGGTAGATTTTTAGAGGTAATTGAAATTACTCACTTTTCGTGAGATGAGTTTCGGTGTTCTTAAGGGTGGGGATTATCATTCGAGTATGGATGTGCTTCATTTGAAGCATTGTGTGGAAAGGAATTTAGGTTACCGTTTCATTGGCAGAAACTAAAGACAGCGAGATTGGATGAACCGAATTTGGTTCAAGGATTATGCTAGTATAAGGTTTAACCGCTAGACTTAAGGCTGGTAATTGAGTGTTACCTAGAGTATTCAGTTTGAAGGATGTTTCGAAAAGTATGGTAAATTGATACCAAGGTAAGTAGGTCCATTTGAGATTTTTGAAAGGATTATCGGTTAAGATTACCTAAAAGAGTTGAGGAGTGTGCATGACACGTTTCGTGTGTCAAAATTTGAAGTATTTGGTAAATGCGAGTTTGCATGTGCCTTTAGAGGTAATTAAAGTAGGCAAAACTTTGGTTTTGCTAAAGAACTAGTTATAAAATTAATGTTCATTGAGTTAAGATTCGATTGGACTCGAAGGGAGGTCTTTAGGACTTCAGGTAAACTGAGTATCCACACTTGTTCATTGAGCAAGGAATCATTGGGAGTTTTAGTTAAAGTTGGGTAAGTAAGGTTTCTTGTAGACCTTAGTATGCCCTTAGATGTGTTTGTGATTTTGGTTAAAGTTATTTTATAAATAAACTCGAAGTCGAGCCGATTCTTTAAAAATGTTAGGCTTTGTAACAACTTATAACTTGGTTTCAAGACAGTTCTTGTTTGATGAGTTGCGAGACCGGGTTGTAAATGATGTTGTTACACAACTTAAGGTTTTTGACGAGTTTCCTTGATGACGAGCGAGGTACATGTAGTGGGATGCTTCTTTTCGTTTGGGGTTGTTGTGTTGCTAATTTCACCCTTGTGGGGGTAAGCAAAGTCATTAGCAGTTGGATTCGGATTTTGGAAGTTAGTCGAGGTTAAGGTTGACAAGACTCTTTGTTTTGTCAAGGAACCGATGATGTTGTGGACCGAGAGGTCATGAGTAAAAGCGTAGTATGATAGCATTAGTGAAAGTTCATTGGGATTCGAAGCGTGGTCCTGAGCTTACTTAGGAACGCAAGGATCAAATGAGGCCTAAGTGTCCTCCGTTGTTTGTCGATAGTGCTAATGCCTCGAGTAGTTAAATCTCGGGACGAGATTTTCTCAAGGTGGGGATACTGTGACAACCATGACTTGAGCAGGTTGGTCAAACCGTAGTATTGACTTATGTGCCTGTTGCAATGTATGGTTTATGTGATTTTATGTGTTTATGCGAGCTTATATGTGTTTGTGTGGGATATGTGAGATTGGATAATCAATCCATTGAGCGTGATCGTCTCATTGGGATTGGATTAGTGTTGAATTTTGTGAAGTTCATTTCGTTCACTTTTGGTGACAAGGAAATGATTATTGAGATTTGAGCATTTTTGTGTTAATATGTTGTATAGTATTATTATTTTGGTAATTTAATACCGTCTTTTTGTGTTAGTAATTTAAGATAAGTTTAGGTTTTAGAGGTTAAGCTAAGAGAAATGAGTTATTTGATGGAAAATTTATATTTTAATCACTTATAGTGATAATGGAATTGATTGGGTATTTTAAGAGAATTGGTTTGGTTAATATGTGGATTTCTAGGTGATGGATTAAAATGAGAAGTGTATCATTTGTGAAAGAAATGGGTTTGTTAAAATATGAGAGTTTTTGGAAGACTTTCTATTTTTAGAAAGTGAATTTGGAAATGAAAAGTTATTTTTAAAAAGTAGTTTTTAAGCAAAATGGTTTACCAAATTAGCTTAGGCTTTATAAAACTTAAGGTATAAATATAATTAATTAATTAATAAAAGAAAAGAATTTTTTTTTTTTTTAGGAATAAAGGATATTCGGCCGAGTAGGGTTAAAAAAGAAAAAAAAATATTTAAAGTCCTAATCCTAATCTAAAACCTAATTAGACTTAAACTACAATTCTACTAGGAGGCCTATATATATAATTCATGAATCCCTTCCCTCCCCACACCCTAGTTCGACCGGCCATAAGGAGAAGGAGAAGAGAAGACGAATTTTTTTTAGGGTTTCACTTTAAGGTACGATCCGATCTTTTAATTATAGTTTGTTTTTAATTCTAGTAACTTAGTTATGATGGATTAGGGTTTAAATTAAGTTTTATAAATTAGGGTTAGTAATATCCAGAAAGTTTATGATATAATAATGTTGGTTTAATCATTAGATTAATTAAATTAGCGATATGATCATGCGTTAGGGCTTAGATCACTCGAATTAGATGTTTAATTCACTGCAGAAAGTTAGGCAGTTTTGTAACGAGCATAACTCGGTCATAAAAGATCAAATAAATAATTTACAACATACTGGAGATAACCTCAGAGAGTCTACTTTCCAGAAAAGTCGGCCTCATAAGTTTTTATGGTCGGAAAGTGGGTCAAATGGTCATTAAAAAATCAGTGTGTAAAATAGTGACGAATTTCAGTTTTGAGTTTTATTTTTCTAAAAATACTTAGACATTGAGTTAGAGGCTCTAAGTCACGTGGAAGTTAGTTCATATATTGTGTGTGTTCTCTGAATTTTGGCTAAGGTCATAGTGAGGTCTAAGTTGGTTAACCAATGTCATACTTTTAGAAGGTCATATTCTGGACGAATTCTGGACACTATGGATTAATGAATTTCTAAGGGGTATTTGTAAAAGGATAATGGATTTGGGAGAGCTATGAGAGGTTCATAGGACAAATATGTAGCATGATGAATTTTGTTTTGAATTGTGGGAGTGTTTAAGTAGTGCGTTAGGGCGTGCAAGTGAGAGTTAAATTATGCTTAAAACCAGAAAGTTTAAAGAGTAGCATTGAGTATAAATAGCATATGTAAGAGTGGGTAAAGGTTTTAAATAAGAATAGGACTATGATAGATAGCTTAGATATCCATCATAGTTGAGGTTACATCATATTGGGTTGAATGCCTAATTGATGGTAGCTTATAATGTGTTTAATTGTTTAGATTGTACGTAAAGTTTTGTGAAGTTTTGTTGGATCCTTTTGGAAGCTAAGCATCAGGTGAGTTTCATAGTCCCATTTTTAAATGTTTCTACATTGGGATGGAAATGATGCTAAATGTTTTGAATTGCTGTGATTATGTGTTTTGCTTTCATGTGGACATTATGTGATTGCTACCGTCCGAAATGAAGGAATTGTCGGAACAACTACAAGAGCTTTCCGACAAGGGCAATAAAAACCTAGTTCAGCACCTTGGGGAGCCAGGGTCTTGTTGTGTTAATAATGTAGGATGGGTCATTCAGGATGTGCATTGACTACCGTGAGTTAAATAAGCTAACAGTAAAGAATCGTTATCCACTCCCGAGGATCGACGATTTATTTGATCAACTCCAGGGATCCAGTATTTACTCAAAGATAGATCTGAGGTCGGGTTATCACCAGCTTAGAGTACGAGAGCAAGACATTCCAAAGACGGCATTCCAAACTCGGTATGGTCATTACGAGTTTCAGGTTATGCCATTCGGACTAACAAACGCACTTGCGGTATTCATAGACCTCATGAACCGAGTGTGCAAGCCTTACTTGGATAAGTTCGTAATCGTCTTCATTGATGATATACTTATTTATTCAAAGGATGAGAAAGAGCACGAAGAATACCTTAAGGCAATTTTGGAATTGCTTAAGAAGGAGAAGTTGTACGCCAAGTTTTCAAAGTGTGAATTTTGGATTCCGAAGGTACAATTTCTCGGCCATGTCATTGATAGCAGAGGTATTCATGTGGATCCAGCCAAGATAGAATTTATCAAAGATTGGGCGTCTCCTAAGACACCGATGGAGATCCGTCAGTTTTTAGGTTTTGCTGGTTACTATCGAAGGTTTATTGAAGGATTTTCAAAGATTGCTAAATCAATGACGAAGCTTACTCAAAAAGGAATCAAATTTGATTGGGGAGAAAAGGAAGAAAACGCTTTTCAGTTAATAAAACAGAAGTTGTACAGTGCACCAATTCTGGCTTTACCTGAAGGAAGCGAATACTTTGTGGTCTATTGCGATGCTTCACACAAAGGCTTAGGCGCTGTGTTGATGCAGAGAGAGAAGGTGATTGCCTATACTTCTCGACAACTAAAAATTCATGAGAAAAACTACACCACTAATGATTTAGAACTTGGATCGGTAGTGTTTGCTCTAAAGATATGGAGACATTATCTATATGGAACCAAATGCACCGTGTTCATCGACCATTAAAGTTTACAACACATCCTCGATCAAAAGGAGCTTAACATGAGGCAACGCCGTTGGCTTGAATTATTGAGTGATTACGATTGTGACATTCGTTATCACCTAGGGAAGGTAAACATAGTGGCAGATGCACTGAGCCGTAAGGAACGGATTGAGCCATTGCGGGTTCGAGCCTTAGTTATGACTATTGGCTTGGATCTTCCCAAACGAATACTAGAAGCTCAGATTGAAGCCCTGAAACCAGAGAACCTTGAGAATAAAGATGTAGGCGGTATGATCAGAAAGGATATACCCAAGGAAAATTTGGAACCACGCGCCGATGGAACTTTATGTTTACACGGCAGGAGTTGGTTACCTTGCTATGGAGATTTAAGATCCGTGATTATGCACAAATCCCACAAGTCAAAATACTCTATCCATCCTGGTTCTGAAAAGATGTTACCAAGACATGAAATAATGCTAATTTTGGTGACCAATATTGAAAGTGCACATCGCATACCTATGTTAGCATGTGCTGACTGTGCGTGGGTCACAAGGGCCAAACACCAAAGGCCATCGAGACTGTTAGTACAACCAGCAATACTTGAGTGGAAGTGAGATAATATCACGATGGATTTTATCACCAAACTTCCTAATTCGTCACAAGGTTTTGACACCATCTGGGTGATTATGGATCGACTCACAAAGTCTGCTCAATTTACTTGACAATAAGGGAGAATGATCGCATTAGACAGTGCAAGGTTAGTACCCTACAATAAGGATAGTAGCAAAGACACGAAATACTTTTTTAATCATTCTGTGATCGTGTTGAGAGGATCTCTTCATCATCAAACTTCTGGAAATCATTTAGAAGCTTTGGGTATGATATAGCATGAGCATATTCGTATAAGTCAAACACTGATGGCCAAAGCGAGAGGACTATCCAAAACTCGCGAGGACATTTTACGTGACTGCTTGATCGATTTTGGCAAGGGCTGGGTTAAACATTTGCCATTAGCCGAATTTTCGGATATAACAACAGTTAATCACGCCTAGCATAAAGGCCGCACCTTTGATGCTCTTTATGGCTGAAAATGTCGATCACCTGTGTGCTGGGCCGAAGGTGGAGAAGCCCAACTGACTGGTCCGGAATTAACCCAAGAAACAACGGAAAAGATTGTCCTGATCAAGCAAAGGATGCAAGCTGCTCAGGATCGACAAAAGAGCTATGCCGATCGGAAGCGAAAGCCGATGGAGTTCGAGGTTGGGGACAGAGTTATGCTCAAGGTCTCACCTTGGAAAGGGGTCGTACGATTCGGTAAGCGGGGCAAGCTGAACCCGAGATATGTCAGACCTTTCAAGGTGTTAGCAAAAGTTGGGAAAGTTGCCTACAGGCTGGAACTTCCTCAAGAGTTGAGCAGAGTTCACCATACTTTCCATGTGTCTAATCTGAAGAAATGTTACGCTGACGAACCTTTAGTCATGCCGTTAGAAGGAATTCATGTTGACGATAAGCTCCAGTTTGTGGAAGAGCCCGTTGAAATCATGGAACGGGAGATCAAACGATTGAAGCGAAGCCGGATACCATTGGTCAAGGTTCGCTGGAACTCTAGGCGGGGCCCTGAGTTCACCTGGGAACGTGAAGATTCGTTCAAACAAAAATACCCACAGCTTTTCACAAACCGGGCTTCGTCATCTGCTACAAGGTCTTAAGCTTTGAGGACAAAGCTCTTCTAACGGGTGGAGACTGTAACAATTCTCAATTTCAGGTCATTATACGATTCCTATTATTAGTCACTATTTATTTAGTCCGATACGCGTTCACTTTTAATTTAACTTTTAAGTTAAATCGCGTAGACTAGAAATAATCTGTTAATGTAAACGGTCGTCAAATAAATTAAAGTTTACACCGACCAAGTAATAATTAATTATTAAGAAGATAATTAGTTACTTTGCGTATTTTTTTTGGTCACGTAAAAAGGGTTACGTTTCGCGATAAAATACATTTGGACACACCCCGGAAATACCTAGACTTACCTAGACTCAAACTAATACCCACTTTTAATCCGTTTACATGAAATTTGAATAATTTTCGTGTTGATAAGCCATCAAGACCGAATATGGGTAGGTTAAAACCCCTAAAATTCGTCCCTTGGGTATTAGCTAGCAAAAATCTTCCTAATGATCTTTCATAGTACTAGTACATTCCTTAGATAATTAAACTATGTACTTAATGTCCCCCATTAGCCAAATAACCAATGGTTAATAACCATTTCTTTCTCTTTACCCTTAGGCCGCGGCTAGAGAGCATCAAACACACAAAACCATAGGATTTGCAAGTATCAAACTAAATCTTGTATAAATATTTGGTCATTAAGAGTGGTACTTGAGTGGTTTAGCATAAAACCATGAGTGATTAACTAGAAAACTCTAAACCACCCTTTCCTAGCTCGTTTGTAGTTAGTTTGGAACCAAGAGGAGTAACTAGCTCATATTGCCTATAAATACACACTCACACACACACTTGAACACTTCTTAAACTCACATACACTTAAACATTCACTCTCTCTTATTCGGGTCATAAACCATAACCAAACACACTCACATTTCATTTGGACCAACAAGTAACATTAAAGACTTTCACTCGAGCACACAAGGGAATACGTGAACCAAGGTTTGGGTGTCTACAAGCTTTGAAGCTTTGGGTGGGTTACACGAGTTCGAAACACACTTGGGTTGAACTACTCGATACGTTTACAAGCACTCTAGGACCTTGTTGTAAGTCATTCGAACCTACATCATTCTTACTATACTTATCTCTTAGTTAACTAGTCAAATATGTCACGTTAACATATAATGATACGTTAACGTGGGTTCGTGTATATCAAGTACAAAACATATATGTTATACGTGATTTCCTGGTGCATAAACTACTTGTGTGGTGTTAAAATGTAAAGGAACATGCAATACGTAAGTTAATGACAAGTTAGGACTTAAACAATTTATGTATGTAAAGACTTGGATCCTAACACGACCAAAGACCCATGCATACGAGTTGATACAAAAACCATACGTAAACCTTTGGGGTAAACGTGGTGTGGTGACTCGGGAAAACATACACGACCTTATTTGATGTATGCATGTAATAAACACGACCCTTACAAAGGTTTTCAAACATAAAACGATTGCTAGAAATACCAACGGACCACCAAGGGCCTTGGTTAATCCAAACCACCCGCATTTGGGCCCAACAAGCCCAATAGCCTTTGTTTCGAGGCCCGTAGCTTATAGATAAGCTCACTTAAGCTTATCAAGGGCTTATAGAGTTCTTAAACTCGTTTAGAATACACGAAATGCAAAGAAAACCTTAACGGGCCAAGAACGGGCCCATTGTACCCAAACAGGCCCAACGAACCCTCGTGTAATAAGCTACGGTTTATCAATAAGCCATTCGAGCTTATTCATAAGTTAGGAGTACTCATTTAATCGACTTAGGCCTTGGGTTGCCATTTGAAATCAACCCGAACCCTTATCGAGCTTACTAGCCTACGAATGAGCCTAATTCGAGCAATTAAGCTCACGATAAGCTCGGACAGCTTATTGATGGACTTGTATTAGCATTAACGAACTTAGTAGACCCAAGAAAGACTAATGGACCCTAATGGACCAAGGCAAACCATGTAGAAATCCATTCGGACCCTTAATGGGCCCAACAACCCATTACAAGAGCTTATTAGCTTATTTGGATAAGCTAAACCGAAAACAGACTTATTGGGCTTAATAAGGATAGAAAATAAGCTAAAAATGCCTAAGAAACTCGTGAGGTACTTATCGGGTCGAGTTGTTGGGCTTATGAGCCTAATAGGCTCAAAATAAGCTGCAATAAGCTCCCCGAGCTTATTTACAGCTTATCAGGCCCCTCTAAGCTTATTAAGGACCTTTGAACTTATTAAAACCATAACAGATCTTTCAAACATTAAACGGGCCTTAACGGGCCCAACAATGCCCGTTAAGCCAAAAATAGGCTCGAAATGCGTATTTTTAAGCCGAAACAGTTTCGTTGGCTTATTTGGACTAAATAAAGCCAAATGCCACTCGTTGGGATTAAATTGGAGCTAAACTGCAAATTTTGTAAATAAAGGGGCTAAAAATGTAAATTTCGAAACTTAAGGGATTAAATTGTCATTTTCAAATTGTGATAACTCCAGGGACTGTTTTTGAAACATTCTGAAACTCAGGGATTGAAGTGTAACTATAAAGACCTAAATTACATTTTTGTAAACTTGAGGGACTAATTATGTAATTATCGAAACTAAAGGGATTAAAGTATAAATATTTATATTTATAAACCTAGGGACTAAAGTATAATATCTAGAAACTTAAGGGTATATTTGTGAACAAAAGTGAATTAATAAAACACTTAACGAATCTGTCGAATATTAAGATATTCGGACTTTAAACGGGTTTAATTAACGACTTAATAAATAAGTATATTTATTAACACTGATTTCACGTTTCCCGAGAACCATCGAAATTGTAAATACAATAACCATGTGCACCACCACACAAGTGATAACAGTATATATAAACTTGAAATGGAATTTAGTTTATACAATGAGTCGTTAGCCTAAATGTGTAGACTAAGACTTGACCGTATTTACTTAGGTACTTGACGGTGTGATTCATTGCTTACTTGGATATTTATTATCATTCAGAGAACTACCTGCTAAGGTGAGTTCATAGCCCTATGTTTTACAATTATTTAAATGATTTACATCCTTGGGGTGAGAACATGCTTTGTTTTACAAATTGGACGCAAGTGTACATTTTATACAATGATTACGTGTTTGCCTAAGTAGCGATAACCCACTGAGCCCTTTATCATGAACTGTCAATTACTGGATTGTGAGCGCGAATGTTATAGATAGATCTATTTGGGATTGACAATCCCCGTTCGGGTGATTAGCTATCACTGGGAACGAACGTATACCATGTCGGATTTGGGATGTTTCAGGTTAAAACATCATTCACGGGCATTCATTGGCAATATATTGCATTCATACATGTCGAGCTTCAGTGTCATGAGCTTAGAAAAACGTAATTACTTTTTTTGATGTCTACATGTGTTGCTTAATCATACACTTGGAAATCTTGCGGTCCTGCTATTGATTTACACAAACCTATGAATTCACCAAATTTATGTTGACTTTTTAAGCATGTTTTTCAGATCAATAAGGCACGAGGTACGATGATACATTGGAAGTCAATAATTGAAGAGTCAACACATAAGATTTGGGGTCTTATTACATTTTGGGGACAATTGTTATAAACTGAAATCTTTATTTATATTGTTGAACAATTTGAAGCCATGGGCTTATGTAAAAAACAAGTATTTTGTTAATCCAATGTATCTTTTTCAAACGACACGTTTAGTAGTCGTTCTCAGATCTTGTGCTATTGATTCGTAAATGTAACGCCCTCGGATATTCAACATTCCGCTGCGACCCAGATTTGAGGGTGTTACAGATTGGTATCAGAGCCAAGGTTATAGAGAACCAGGTCAAAAGTCTTGTCTGGACTATAACCATTTTCAAACACTTGATTTACAAACGGGGTTTGTATAGGACATACACACATTACTTATTTACATCTAGCACATATATGCTTACATGACATGCATTTTTTAGTATTAGTAGGGTACTAAGTGCTTACATGATTGATATACGTGTATATAAATGATATTACGTATATCACTATAAGAATTTTATAATTAAAGCTTACATTACTTATATAAGTTATTTCTGCTTTTGCAGCAGTCATGTCTTCTGCTTCATCAGATGTCACATACACTTCTGTCTACACCGACTCCGAGCCCGACAGAGCCTTCTGGGGAGCCGATGATGAGGAGGTATCTGAGGGAGGCATCCCACGAGTCATCGTATTAGGATACGACGGACTCCTGATACAGCCAGTAGCCCCACCATCACCAGATTACATACCAGGCCTAGAGGATCCACAGACACTGCCAGTTCCTCAGGACGAGGATGAGCATGAGTTTCCAGCTAAGGAGCAGCCATTACCTCTTGTTGATTCACCCACTGCTGAGTCACCCGGTACTTCCAAACTTGCTGAAAGTTAGACGATCGAGTTATGTGTACAGTAGATGCTTCGAAGCATTCATATTTATTGTTACATAACTATGCGTTAAATTTCCTGAATGACATGAAAATTAACGCCATTACATGATCAACCTTAGATGATGTTGGATTAACACTTAGGCATCATGTCATGTTTATGCTGATAAGTGTATGATTAACTCTTTCAATGCAGTTGAGATAGAGAGAAGAAATTTATGGGCAACTCTCCTACTGCTAATATCAGAGGAAAAGGAGATGTGATGTTGAATTTACATATGGAAAATAGCTTAAGTTAACCAACGTGTTGTACGTGTTGGAGATTCGTAGGAATTTTGTGTTCAGATGGCTGCTTAATAAATTTGGATTCCATCTTGTGTTTGAAGCAAATAAATTTGGCATCAATACCACTAAGGTAGAAATTAGTGAGTACTTGGGCATACTTGTTGATGGTAGTATAAATATTGTTATGTATGCTTACTTGGGAGTAAGGATATAGACATGATTATTCTATACAAATAACTTGTGTATCAATTTGTTACCTAAAACAAGGTGGTTCGAAGTGATAGCGAGGTGAATATGTGTTCATTTTCGAATTTATGTGCTAAGCATGAAATAAGACACTAATTTATTACTCATATGCGTCTCAACTTAACATAATTGTTGAAATAAAAAGACCAATGCCTTAAAAGACATGCTTAATGTCTTGTTGTCAAAGTCATGGTTTAAGCCACAATAAGTGGAGGAAAGCAATTATATCAGCTACTTATCTTTTAGATAAGATCCCTTGTAAAAAAAAGATGGTAGTTTCCATGAACAATAGACAAGAAGAATTTTTTTCCTCTAATTTCCTCTATATGACATTTAGTGGGGGTTGTTAGGAGATAACGGTCATTACGTACCGAAAAATAATAAAATATTGGATGAACAGTATAATGCACATTATTTTAACGGTCGTTAGTTAACGGCCGTTAATTGAGGACCATTAATTTTTTTATTTTTTTAGCTTTTATATTAAAAAAAAATAGTCCGACACATATTTTACGTAATTTGACCTCTTTTTTCGATCTTGTACATGATTTGGAAAATCCAAAATATACACAAAGATATGATAATGAAATCAAGGAAAACATTCATTATTTGAAACAATGTTTCCTTGTTTATCCGAGGAGGATGAAAGCTCATTTAGACTAGATGAAAAAGTTGTCCATGAGAAAAGACAACTAAATAATGATGTCCTTCTTGAGAGACAAGATCCAAAAAAGAGGATCGAGTAAATCATTTAGACTTGAATTTGTTTTTTCATATTGTAGAGAATGAATCTTTTTTTTTAATCGAGAATAGGTAACCTCCTCAAAAGGGCCTCAAAGAAAGAAGCCATTAAAAGTTAACTAAATTCTGTTTTACAAAATGGATTTGTTTTAAGTCAAAATCGTTATAAGTATAATCTTTGAGAGGTTTAATGTGAAAAATTGTGATCTAGCTAGAACTTCAATGACATTTTTTTCAAATCTATTTAATATAGAGGTAAAATGGTCGCCATTTAGAATACTCAAATAATAATGGACGTCTTATGGCCCTGTGTTCTGATTTTGCTTATTTTTGTATGTCTAATTTTCTTTTTCCGAAAAGAAGTCCGTTTCCTTTCAATAACCCTATTGGGCTCGCCCCTCGTGCACTAATGTGTATACATCCAAACACTAGTAAATCTTATCACTCTCGTGAAAATAAATTATTAGAGGATCATTACCTTGACTCCTTCCCAAAGTTTTTTCAATATGCTTGATTGCAAATTTAATAACCACCACGTTGCCCATATCAATGCTGTCAAGACTTTTGAAAGGGAACCAATCCCATTCCATGTATTTCAAATGTTTGAAAGTGTAGCAAGACATGCCATCATTCGAAGAAGACGACCATTGTCGTTTAGAGACACGTAACATAATGAATCTCAAACTACTCATCTTTTTTAAGGCCTCAAATTGAACAGTTACCTCCTCTTCCCTCTGGTGATTGTAGTTCAAGTTAATGCTTCTAACCGAATCTGTTCCCTGGTAAACAATGATGGAAAGAGCTATATTTAGTGTCAATAAACTATATATTATATCATAAACTAAGAGCTATTGTACCGAATAATCTCTCAATACGCAAAGAACGTCCCTCTGACCCATCAGTCTAGTACGTTTTCCAGGCTCGTCAGGATATTCTTGACTGACTAACTCTTGTCCCATCTCCATAATTACATTATGCAACGTCACGTAAAATATGTGGTTTTTAATTAGGCCTTTATCAACTAGATATTGTATTTCAATATCTGGGAAGAATCCTGACTCTTCATCTTGTAATACTTTGAAGACTATTTTTTTTGTCATTCCATTGAGAAAACAAGCGATATCCAGAAATAAATTCTTAGCTCTATTTAGGTAGTGACGTCCTTGCTTCATCTGTAAGTTTCTTTTGAAATTATCTACATGATGAATTCCTTTTTAATGTTCTCCAGTATTCTTGGCAATTGTTACTTTCAATGATATGTAAAATTGGCGACTACAGCCTTCAAGATCCTAAGGGAAAGCCCTCCAGCGCGTCAGGTATTTGATTTCATCTAAAACCCGTTGTCGACAAGTTCTTCTTTCCTTTATGTGAGTCAGTATAGGTTCCATAGTCTCTTTTGTGTCCAACTAGCTCATTCGTATAGTGTGTTTGGGTAGATTCCCAAGGGATTGTTTTTTTCTTGTTGTCACAATGATTTTACTTTCACTCAGCCGAACGTAAGGCAGAATGAATTCCTAATGCTTGCAACTGCTCAAACCTATAAACGTCATCAAGTACCAAAAGAACCTTTTGACCGCTAATCAACCTCTTTATCTTTCCAGCTCCATCATTATGAATATAAACTTATCATTTCCAGTTAGACAAGAAATGACATCCTTCTGCAACTTAACCTTCCAATTTTGACCCCCATATTCGTAATTATGGATATCCTGGACAAAACAGCTGACATCGAAATCTGCAGCAATTCTGTCATACACAGATTTGGCGATAGTCGTTTTACCTGACCCACTAATTCCAAAAACTGCAAAAATGGAAGGAGCCTGGTCGCTTAACCTTAATGCTGAAATTATATCTTGTGCTCTTGATTCTATCCCAACTGGGTGCTCAACATCAAATAGCTCTTGTGGATTTTGCATCTTCCTAAGTAGTTTTATAGTCTTTCGTAAGAACTTCTCTTCGTCCCTGCCAAATTCC
Organism: Tanacetum coccineum; assembly: GCA_026074375.1. NCBI lineage: Eukaryota > Viridiplantae > Streptophyta > Magnoliopsida > Asterales > Asteraceae > Tanacetum > Tanacetum coccineum. Next base: position 20,040 of record BQNB010014546.1, read on the forward strand.
ACAGAAAAATCAATAACTCAGGTTTTTAATCATTAAAAGCAGCTAGTACTTTTAACAATTAACAAGATTTATATCACATATCTCTCCATGATAAATTGCATGTATTTATCATGGATGCCGAATTAACAATTAATTTTAAACATAAAACTGATCAATTAACAATTAAACGCATCAAGTTTTATCCATAAAATTTCATACAACCTAGAATTCGTCTAATTAATTTTATAATCAATAAAGATTGAATCTTGATGCACAAAGATCGAATCTTTATGCATAAAACGCCCAAAGGGCTTAAAAAATTAATCAAGAATCTTAATTTGTCAAATTTTATTACTTTGTAACTACAAATTCTATACGATGGCTCGTGATGCCACTGTTGGGTTTTAACAACTATTAACCATTAAAGATCACGAGTACGCAGCGGAAAGATCATAAACACGTATAGAATATGTAATTAACAAAGGGATCAAGAAGTGTGTACCTTTTAGCAATAAATGAAACCACCTTCTTGAATATACGCGTGTGTATAAATAGAATACCGCGCAAACTAATAAAGTTATCAAAGTAGATAATCTCTATGGTGTGCATACACTACACGTCACCGAGATACGTTAGGATGCTAGTCCTTCCTTCACGATAAACAACATAACACGATGTTCTTGTTTTGAGATTTAACGTCACACGATCGAATTCCCAAGGATTAATCGTCGAACACAATAAAAGAAGGAAAGATAATCAATGCATGTGATTTAGTAAACAACATGCATACTGTATGATGTATGTATACAACATGCATGATATTGCATGCTCACATGACTTTTTCATACGCATGGTTTTATAAATTGTGAATGGTGTTGTACGTATAACCTTTTGGGTTATTATCTCTCATCGCACGAATGAATGAGGAGGCAAGGGAATATATATAGTCCCAATACTTGGTCTCCAAGTCATACTCAAACACCTCCTCTTGTTTGCTAGAAACAACATTCGGACCCCTCCTTCTTTTCTTGTTCGACCATTTAATTATTTCGTGAAACATACTAATATAATTAATATACAATATATTAATTACATTAATAAACGTATCCTCTGTGTATACGTGTGTGCCCCCATAGGCTCACATATTTCTAGCCGTATATTTATTTATGATATGGACATATCCCAACAGCTCCCACTTGGACATGTCACAAATAAATATAACAACATTGGTAAGCGTCTAGCAACACGCCAATGCTCCTAGAAATACCTGAGTATACTTTCATAAAGTCACAGTTAAATGATTTAAGTATTTACAATCTCTTTGTTTCCGACACCATGTTAAAAATGGATATGGATCAATAGTCATTCCATTAATTAACGATTCTGTTTCTCGTATATATGATTAATCTAGATTACCAAAAATCATTGAGACATATCTACCTGAGTTTTTGGGTGCGGCCACACATACATCTGATTAACCCTACGAGGGGCCCAGTGGTATCATACTTCAACTATTGAAGGAACAAATTCTATATTGACTACAAGTGTCCAGTCATCATGTAGCATAAACCATTCTGACATAGCCCTTATTAGTTACCTTATTCAGGATAACTTAAACTATATCAAGAAGGAATATCCACATATGCTAAACCTACTTGCATCTCAAGTCTAAGGATTTAGTAAATTAAAATCACTTACAAGATTCACTTAATGACGCCGATCCATAAAGTGATAATCTTGTTAGTTGGGGAAATCCAATATTCATCTTATGAATATCATGTGAGTTTGGTGGACTTATCCTTAATATCACCAATATCAAATATCTCCAATATCACCAATCACTCAGAATTGTCTTAGTTTAACACTATTCCCATATTGTTAATCGACAACGGATTAATTTAGAATAATACATTTATTATTCATGGATTTAAACATGCAAATATAGGACACAATTTATATTAAATATAACCCATATACCTCGTATCATTATCATTAATAAAATTGTCTAAACATCCCTTATCCAAATACTAAATAGATCAAATGCATGATAATTCTAGTTGACAAATCATGCCTCAAGATACGACAATCGTACTTGTTGACAAGGCTTAGATTTCATAATTTCAACTAGATTTGATCTTTAGGAATTTTGAGAATACTTATTTCAAGAATTCAATAAGTGAAGTTCTTGAATATGTATGATGATTGTTTGTTCATATATATTCAAATATCTCGACACACTATATCTCATAAGGTGTGTAACATCAACTATTGACACAATCATCTTCCACAGCTTCCAAAACTGTAAAGCATTCTTGTTCTTTAATGTATAATGCAACTATGCTCTTAGTTGAGCACAACTAGTCCACATGGTCATCATCAAAAATGAAATCATACCATGACTAGTATTGAGTGTCATCTCAATTAGATTTAGCATCCGTGTACAAAAACATCCCCATGCCTTTTAAAATCCGTAAACGATGAATATTCTCTTAATAATGTTTGGCACCTCATGAACTCCAAGTTCATTGGTTTATTTGCACAATAAATTGTTGCAATATATATCCTTAGATTTTTCATTACTATGGACAAATCCATAATCTAGGAATGAATTCCCAAATCCAAACATATTCCATTAAGATATTCAATTCTATAATTATCTAATAACTTTCGACTAAATACCAATGTTGTCAAATCATCTTGCATTCATGCATGATACAACTATTTCTCTACACAATATAATATACATAATGAATCCTTTAGTCTAACTTAAGATTTCATTCATGTTCTATCTTATCAAAAGACGTCTATCCATTTAGACTTTCTAAATGGTATGTCGAATTGTGTTAGATTTATATACCGCATATGTTTATAGCAATAAACATATTATTTCAAGGTTGTACATTTAATTTCCTAAATCTTTCAGGTGAAGGAAACCTGAACATAATACTCCCACTAGCTTTTAGAAATACTCGAGAGTTATCTTTATTTAACAATAAACTTAAGATTATTCTCCTAGATGCTTGCAATAATCCATACTTGGATTCTTGCCATTTGTACACTTCATAAAGATTCTATGAATTCATAAACTCCTTTGATTACTAACCGTCCTCGCAATAGTAATCATTCAAGGAAGAGTTTAAATTCTATTGCCATATTTCATCTATATGAACTTCAGTATGACAATCAACCATCTTTATATACTTAATGTGCATAGAAAGAATATTTAATCACAATCAATTGCTTGAGTATGATTAAAATCCCATCATAATGCATGCATTAAATATGTGTACAACTTTGTCCTTTTGAGTTTAGAACCAAGAACCACACCACTTGGGTTTTTCTTCTCTTTGAGGAAACTCATTATAACTTCACAGTCTAACTATTTAGTTAAAGATCAATCAAGTTTCAAAATTGATTATCTTGTGGACAACATCTTAACATTCATAGCTTGAGTCTTTATCAAATTCAAAATTCAACAATGCATATTAATGGTTACACCATGATACCGAATTCAAAATTCAATAATGCATCTTTAACGGGTTCCCATGATCCTGTGACTCATATTCCTCAATATTGAAATAACATTTATCAATCAAGTATTTGAGGTATCCTTACGGATCTATGAACGAGAATTATATCATTATGAGGTTTAACATTTACATGTAACATTTACTTGTAAAGCCTCAGTATGATATTCACTAGTGTGTTTAGAAGGTTATGTATTTTGTATTTTTTTTATCTCTTCCAGATCTAAAACGCTCCCACTCACTTTTTGTAATTAAAGACTCTTCTATAATTACTTGGCATGTAGAGAAACATTACAAGATACATTGACAGTTCATGAGTTTAGTTTGTTAGTCTTCTTCATAAGACTTTAACAAAATCAGAACTTCAATTTTCTAAGACTAAATGTTAGGCCATCACATTCCATAATCATGATGTGTCCTTATTAAACCTTCTAGTTAGAGTCTTATGAGTATATTTAGACATTACTCAATTTCAAACCTGAGAGATTAGAGTGAAATATTAAGTATCAAATCAAATAATTTGATTCAATACTCTAGACATACCAGAATCAGGTGCTATTCTAGGAGTAATTTTGTGTGATACTTTATCACCGAATCTTTTAAATAACTTAATAACTCTTTAGGTCACATACTTATCAATGTGTCATAACCAAATTGAATAAATATTTTTTGTATTTACAAAACCTATTTGCATACCATAATGTAATAGTGCTTTAACTAGTTCAAAGAACTCTATCCATGTTACTGTACATTATTTTGCCTTTGAACAATTCAAGGACTTTTTTAAGTTGTAGTTAGATAGTCTATCAAGAAAAATCATAAAAAATAAAAAATCTTTGAAAATGGGAAATCGGGTGTTTTATAACTTGTGATCTCTTAGCTCTCTCAACAAAAATCTTTGCTACTTTTCAAAGGTTTAGTTTGGGGAAGTTTCGAGGTATTTGGTTATAAGGCATGTAATATTGCGTGAGGACACGCAATCGTTTAGTTTGGGGAATTTTGATAAGTGTAAAATACACATATCCGTTAACACCAAAAATGACCCTAAATGACCAAAAACACACTTAAAATAGCAAAGATATACTTGTTTTTGTGTTTTGTGTGTGCAGGTACGGATAAGACAAAAATCACAAGAAAACCGTCAAAAATGGGCAAACACGGATACGAGAACGGAAGAGTGTGCAAGAGCCGGAAGCCAAAGTCAGAAAAGTCAACACTAGAAGAAATCCCAAGTTACAAATCTAGTCCCTCAAGTTTCAGAAACTTACACAAATGGTCCTAAGGCCTAATGGGCCCTTATTTTCCCTTAAAACCTCACCCGGATCCAAAGCCCAAAAGCCCAAGCCCACTTACCCATACCCGGCCCAAAACCCTAAACCATAACCCTTTTATAAACTCTAGGGACCAAAAGTGCCAAAAGAGAAAGATGAATTACACTTGGATAAAGAGAGGGACTATTGTTGCCAATTGCTCAAAGTTTAAAAAGATTTTACCCGTTTTCAGTTATAAAAAGGCGCCAAGAACAGTTTTACTGTTCACCGTCTCTCCCAACATAACCACAGGTCAAATCAAAGGGCTTTTACTAATTAAAGGGTGCAATAGTAAATTCATGGGCTAAAGTACATGCTGGCAGGGTAATCACGTAATCAAAGAGCCTCATTGGTCAATCCCATCAAAGAGAGGACACGTTGGATGTAGGGAAGCACAAGGAATGGGGATATCTACACTTGAGTCACTCTCAGAGAAAGCACAAGAGTCACATCACGGATTGCCACGCTGGCAATCCGTATGTGCACAAATATGATCCAACGAACATGATTAGAGATCCAATCATTGAAGGAATTCAAGGGGTAAGATTAGAAGGAGTGTGGGAAGAAAGCAAGGGGCTAGAATCTTCATCAGCTGGCTATAAATAGTACACCTCTCACACACACAAGGCACTTTTGAACTTTCCTTTTTTTAGCTTAAATTAGCTTTAGTGTTAGCTTAAGTAAAATTTCATTTTCCGTTTCCTTTTTCAAGCATTATACTCAAATTCAGTTAATGTAATCAAAAATTAGTAATGAAAATTTTCTTTCTCTTTTAAGCACAAACTGTTATAAGATCATAAACCTCACTTCCTTATGTTATCATTAGCTATGCTTCTAATAAGCTCATAAGCTCTCACAAGTCTATAAGCTTGTGATAGAGCTAAAGTGTTCATTTAATATATTTAAATCCTAAAATCAGCTAATTACCTTGTTATTGGATTATAAGCTTTTGGAAGGGGATCCAAAGATGGAAGGGATCCCATGGACTTTACTAGCTTATCCATAAGGATAAGCTAGAGCTTGTAGCTGCTTAATTGAATTTAGCTTCTGTTTAGCTGATTTCATTTAATATCTTATGTTCTTTAATATCTAGTTTTATAAGTACCTGTTAATATAGATTTGCTTACTTGCTTAATCTGCTTATTGATTAGCTTATTTGTGCTCATTATTGTCCACTTGTGCTTATTAATCCTGTCTTGAAATCTGTTTTTAGCTATAGATTATTAGATCATAAGTTTTCTCATTTCTGTCATTAAAATCATAAAAACCAAAAATATTAGCTTAAATTAGTATAGCTTATTGTAATGGCTAATTGAATACTTAGGATTGTTTGTTAAGCTTGTTTTAAGGCATTTGTTATCTGGTAATCAAATTAAGTTCAATAGATTTCAAATTTGCTAGTTGAAAGAAAATCTGTCAAGTATTAAGAGGTGTTTGGATTAATGCTTATTGACCATCAAAAGTCAAAGTTAATTTGAGTTTTCACTTTGGTCAGTTAGATTTTCATAATGGATTAAGTTTTAAAGAGGTTTGCTAGATTAGTTTAAGCTTAATAATCATTTTAAGGCTTATGTTTCTTGTTCTAGCACCAGGGGACTTTTCCTTTTGATTTTACTTGTGAAAATTTTATCCTAGCCTTTTTAGATTTTGTTTGTGCTTGCATTGTGTTTAGATACAACCATATAGTGTGTCTAGTGCAGAAGAAAGCACCAAGGTATCCTGCATTGGGGTTTTTGGTCCTTGGGCATTTGCACTAGCAGTAGTAACCATAGTTACTACTGCTATCCTTTTTAGCCTATTTCAACTAATTGTTTGTAGGAATCATTAGCTTAAACTTAAATAGCTTATAGTTAACATTTAGCTTAGCATAGATTAAGATTTACTTTTCATTTTCTAGCAAAATTACTTAGGATAATCTAGTTTAAAAAGTCATAAAAATCTCTTAAATACCAAAAACAGAAGTAATTAAGTCTAGCCTTTAAGTTTTAGATTTTAAGTTGTAGCATCTGATTTTCTTATTTAAATTTATATCTTATAGTTTGATTGTTTAGTTTTCATAAGCTTAGCCTTTGAAATAGCTTAATAAGCTTTCTAGCTTAAGTGTTCTTTGAGCTTTTTGAGTTTGTTCATGAGTTAGCTGTTTTAATCCTTAAATTCAGTTGGCATTTAGTGTTTCTTAGTTATCTAGCTTGTTAGAATAAGCTTCCTTACATCTTAAGGATCCTAAATCAGTTTTTGCTTTTACATTTGAGCTTATATTGAAGATTGTGCAAGCTTTTTAGTGTAGTTAAGCAAAAGTGAGCTCAAAAGCTCACTTTCTGTTAACAGTATCTTTCAAAAGCTTTTAAGAGCTTATTTTTGGTTTAGAGCTTATGTTGCCTTCATTAAAGTTGCTCACATTAGCTTGTTTTACAACTTTTGTTCTTTGAGTTTTGAAAAATAAAAAAATAGCAAAAAGGGGTGTCTGCCAACCTCGAACCCAAGACCTCTAGTATACAAGCCCAACGTGTTAACCAAGTGTGCTACATTAGCTCATCCGTCTACTTCTCTTTTCATATTGTTATTATACACGTTTTCTTTTCTTTTTCTTAACATAAGCCGTAGCATATAAGCTTAATTATCCAGCTTATTAGATAAGCTGGGTAAGTTTTCTTATTTTTCCTTTGAACTTTGTTGCATTTAGGATTTTCCCTGAATTTTTCATATTTTTCTATTTAGTAGATTAATTTTAATCATTTTTCTAAGGTTTTAATTTTCGAAAAATCATAAAAAATAGAAAAAAGTTTCAGAAAAATACAAAAAAATAGTTTTTAGCATTAGAATAAATACTTTTAGGTTTACATTCAGAAAAATCATTTTCAACACTTTTAGATTTTAATTTTCATTTTTAAGCCTTTATTTTTAATTTTAAAAATAGGATTTTAATTTTAAAAATAGTTAAAAATAGTTTTCTGAGTTTTTAAGTTACTTTAGACTTTTCTAAGTTTAAAAATTATTTTTCTAAATTTTTAGGACTTAATTTGCTATTTTTTAGGATTAAATTAGATTAAAATAGTTTTTAATTCATAATAAATTCAAAAATAATCAAAAAAATATTTTTCTTTTTCTTGAAATTTTCTTTTGTACTATTTTAGGTTTAGAAATTTAGTTTGCATTTTTAAGAGTTAGTTTTGCCTTATTTGCTTATTTGTCGCGTTTTATTTGCTCCCGTTAATTAGTTTAAGTGTTTAATTGTTTTTTTAATTGTTGCTTTTATTTAGTAGTTATAGATACTCAAAAATATCTTTTCTCTCATTCAAATCATAATCCAAGCTAAAGCAAGGTTTCAATTTCACAAGTCGTTGGGGAAACGACCCGGGTGATCATTCTTCCCGGTTAAATATACGTATTATATATTATATATATCTTTAGATGTGAGCTTTTCTTATGGAGACTTTTAGAAGTTCTTAATTGCTCTTTTGGAATATTATTATATATTTTATAGTATATAAAAACTGCAATCAGTTTTTGGCGCCGTTGCCAGGGACTTGTGTTAAAGATTCCTTCGTTTACGTTTGTTGAGTTTGATTTGAAGATCCTTTCGTTTACGAAAGTTATAATTTTGTTATAAAAATATAAAAAGTAAAAAATATTTTATTTTCTTTTTAGTATAGTTATCATATAAATATATAAAAAAAATCAAAAAATCAAAATATAAAAAATTGTCCTGAAAAAGAAATAAAATACACAAAGTTGGTAAAAGAACACCAACAAATAATACTTTCAATTGAGGTATTATCATAAATAAGTTCCGGTGAACTTGCAAAGTTCCCAAATCGAATTAAAGATTTTAAAACTTGCCATTTGTGTCATTTACGCGGTACGGCACTCTTCTTAAAATAGCAATTTTTATAGACGTTACGTGAAGTAATTCGATTTTTTGTTTAAGTTGTCTTCCTTGTAATCCGTTAAATGATTGTTAAAAAAATCAAAAATCAAAAATAAAAAAATATTAGTGTAATTTTGTTTTACTTTTTACATTTCTTTTCTCTATATTTAGTGCAGCGCATCGTTCTCAAGCTCGTAATCGAAAATCGTCGGACTAAAAACAAAAACATCGGTTTATTGTTGGAGGAACCCGAGATTCCATGGCCAACAATTGTTACCATGGCTCAAATGATACAATCTCCCCATCGAGGGATACGGAAGATAATTGATTGTACCAACAATAAAATGCAATAATTTTGAACTCAAACAAATTCTGATTTAATCTTGTTCAAAGTAATCAATTTACGGGTAGGCAAAAAGACCCTTCATAATCATCTTTGATTTTTCACAAGGGTTTACATAAAACCCCTTTTTCTTACGTTTAGTCATTACGGACGTTTCCGATTCGTCGATTAAAGCTTTTGTTTTTTCTTTCTCTCTCGAAGGTGAAGGCCCGGAACTTGACTTGATAATAGAACCACCGCGACGATTCTAACGTGGGATGAGCTTGCTCGTAATTCATAAACCAATTTTTTCCACCTTCGAAAATAACTTACCTTCGAAATGAAATCCACTCTAATTTCTTGCAAAAACATTTAACTTTCAACGAAGCATAGGGAACGTTTCAAAGGACTTCTTCGGTCAACTGTCTCATCATGGTTCTATGAATTCCCCGAATTACATCAAACTTGATACGTTCTACAATTCTTTGAATACCAATGATCTAGATGCTTTAGATTCTCCGCGGGTGGGAAATTTTCTAGATAAGATGCTCGTGTGATGGTTTAGCATTTGTTGAGAGTAAATCCTAGGTTCGTTATTCAAGATTTCGTGACAATTGAACCAAGAGCGCTGTTCACGCGAAATGCCCTCTTTCTACTTCTACACCCTCCTAATTCTTTTGAATTTCAACAACTCGCCGCTTCTCTTGAAGATAAAATGGATATTCGAATGAGCCGATTAGAAAAGATGATTAGTGAAAAGAATGTTACGACTCCTGCTACCGTCAAAGCAGTCGAGGAAGTTTGTGTTACATGTGGTTCAAACCATAATTTTAACAATTGTCCGTTAACAAGACATGAATTTCCCGTTTTTTTCATGATAACATTCATCAATTCCAACAAACCGCCGCGTTGGCAAACTTTGTTCAATAGAAATCCTCCTAATTTTGGCAATTCAAATGAGACACCCGGTTTTAATCAACCAAATGTTCAAAAACACCACAAAGGAAACAAAGCCGATATAAAGGAAAACAATTTCATTCGAATCAAATCGTGGAGGGCAATCTCAACCAAAAACCGTCAAAACAATCAAGGAGCCGTTTATCAAACCCCACCATACCAACCACCAACAAATCAACCTTTGGTTAATCAAGGTTTACCTCCCGTTTCACAAATTCAAGGTGTTTCTAAAACGGGATTTTTGAAAGTGTATGCTAGGCTAATGACTGCCGATCATGAATAATTTGCAATGGTAATTAGATACTTTTTCAAAGATATCAAAATGATTGTCAATGAAGTTTAACGATCTAAAAGAAGCAAGATGATTTCAAAATATGATGCTAAGTTTTATTGCATAACTAATCAATTCCTACACAGCTTCTGTCTCTCGAATTCTGGAAGCCTCTTCCAAGTCAAACCTGTAACTAACTACTGGGAGCATGTTTATGCTATCACCACACGATAGTGGTAAATTGGAAGGACCTTCGACTCCTATTTCTTGTTCTCTTACACCCGTTGATTCTACTCTCCAAAGGAAAGACAAATCCCCGAAAGACGTCAATGGACAAAGTGCAAAAACCAAGTTCAGAAAATACCGCACAAGTCCCACCTCCAGAGGAAGAAGATTCCATTTTCATTGAAATCCCAAAACCAAAAGCAAAGAAAACCGTTAATGTTGAAATTCAAGATCTTAATTCTCCAAGACCTAATTCGTATCAATCTAAACTTCCATATCCCGAGAGGATGAAAGTGAGAGAGAACGATAAACCAAGTGCTAAACATATAGCCGGTGCTTGGAGATGTCTTCAAAACAACTCCGTTGTAGAGATTGGATTAAAAGATGCTCTGACGAACTGCCAGAAATTCAAATCAAATGGTTAAGCTCGTTGCGAAGGTAACAAGAGAAGACTCTGATGAAAATCGCATCAAATACAACCGTGAATGCCGAATGTTCCGCAATCATCATGAACAAAGTTCCCGAGAAGCTCGAAGATCCCGGAAAATTTCTTATCCCATGTGCTTTACAAGAACTCGATAGGACTAGTGCTTTAGCCGATTCCGGAGCTAGCATAAATCTTTTACCTCATTCTATCTACAAGCAACTTGGGCTTGGAGCTTTGACTCCTACTCGAATGACACTCGAGCTTGCCAATCGTTCCATTACTCACCCAATGGGCATAGCCGAGGATGTTGTAGTTAGAGTTGATGGTTTCACTTTTCTTGCGGATTTTGTTGTGGTTAATTTTGTACCAGACCCAAGAGTGCCTATTATTTTAGGGAGACCTTTCCTTCGCACCGCAAAAGCTCTCATTGATTTGTACGAAGAAACATTGACTTTAAGAGTAGGAAAGGAATAACTTGTTTATTATGCTGATAAATCTGAAAAAAACAAGGATAAGCATTTTGTTCACGCCATTTCTGTCATCGATTTCTCAAAAAATGATCCGTTTAGTGGCAGTACCACTACTCATTCTAATTATACTTCTCCTAGTACTTCTACGGTGAAGACTAGTGATAATCTTGAAAAGTTCACCGATGAACTAACTACTCTTAACTCATTACCACCAGGTGATGATGTCTCAATCTTTAAAAAGGATTCTCAAGAAGGAAATTTTCAAGTTCATTCAAATCCTCTTTTTGAATTTGATGACAATTTCAAATCTAGCACCATAAATCCTCTTTATGATGAGATGGAAGAAGATGTCGAGATCGAGAATTCCAACGAACCAGAGTTACTTCAAATACCTTTGTCCAATAAGGGTAAATATTTTGATCCAGGAGATGATATTGATGAAATTGATGCTTTTCTTGCTATAGAAATTTCAATGGATTATGAAGAAGGTTATTATGATTCAGGAGGAGATGTACTTTTTCTTGAAAGTTTGCTTTGTGAAGATACCACCCATGATTTCTTTTCCGAAGTGATTTCTGACCATGATACTTCGATTTCTTTTTCTCTAAGGAGTGATCCTCTTCACCATGAGTTCGCTGGAGAAGCCATTACACTTCCTTCAAGGAATGATCATGAATTTGAGGAATATCTTAGTCTTATGACTGTGCTTTGTGAGATTTCAACTTCCCAGTCATAGGAAGATGTTCATGCTAATCAAAGTTTAATTATCGAGTCTCTTCCCGTATCTCCTATCCCCGTTGAGGATAGTGATCACGTTCAAGAAGAGATCGATATTTTCCTTGTTTCGGATGATTTAATTCCACCAGGTGTTGAGAATGATGATTCCGAAGATGAAGATATTGAGTTACCTAACCTTGACCATCAAGATGATCCGTCAATTCCTCGTCCTCCACCGGGACCACCGGATGTTGAGAAATGTCTTGAACCCGAAGCGGGCATTTTGATAACCAAAGTGTTTAAGGGTGTTTCTAAACCTCATGATTTTATGGCCGATATTTTACCTACCCTTCCCACCCTTGTTTCAGATTTGACTTTCATTCTCTTTCTTTCTTCATTTCTCTCCTTCGGAAGTGAAGACACCATTTTTGACCCTAGCATCTCTACTTTTCATTTTTCTTTTAAGCCAGTTCCATTTGCTCTCCCTAAGGACAAATGAATGTAGGGATCGAGTCAGCTTGCGACTCGGTGACCAAAAACAAGCCGCTTCGTGGTAGTTCACCCCATGCCTATCCTTTTCTATTTTTTAAATGTGTTGTGATGTGTTGAGGCTTGTACTCTTCCGATTTTTCGTTGTTTGTTGTTTGTTGTGATTTTTGTAGGATTAAACCAACGATTTTTGAAGCATCTCGTGTTCGGTGTTATGTCCCGTTTCACTCGAGCTTCCTATCCTTTGTTTGAAATTAGTTTGGGGAGATCCGATATCCTTTCATCTTATCGATTCACGTTTACCTTTGCATAATTAATAAACAGCTTATATTTTCATAGAGACTCGCCTTTAAACATTGAGGACAATGACGGTTCCGGGTTTCTGTACCGGGATTCGGGTGTCTATATGTCATCCCTAAATTCAGGGATCGAGTCGTAGCTTGTGACTCTCTGCCTTCATTTTGTTTTTTTCTTTTATCCTTTTATTAGGTGTCCAAAAACAAGCCACTTCGTGGGGAGTTTACCCCATGCTTATCCATTTTTCTTTCTATTTTCTAAATAATGTGTTGTGTAGTGTTGAGGCACTATCTCTTCGGTTTCTTGTTGTTTGTTGTTGTGTTGTGATTTTTGTAGGATTGAAACCAAACAATTTCTTGAGACTATTGTGTTCTGTGTCCGGTTCACTCGATGGAAATCAAACATGTAAAGGATCATGGCAAAAGACATAAAAATGGGGAAGCATAGCAGTTCTGGGGATGAATCATGAAAAGAAAGAATGTCCTTACTGAAAGGACGGAATATCCGTACCGATAGTTCAAAGACGAATACAAAGTATTCAGAATCCGTACCTTATTTGAATGAATGAAAGACCACAAATAGACGGAGATTAATCCAAGGTCACCAACTCTACAAGAATATACTTATAATGTTACTTTTATTAAATTACGATTGACCTCTCAAAAGTTTTCAAAGGTTATATCATTCTATGATGCTTAAATAACTTTACAATTTTCTAGGTAAATTAACATGACTTTCTTGACTTAAAAACTCATTCAAAACATCTTTAAAAATTCAACCAAAAATCACAGGTCACCTATGATATGTCTAATGTGTCCCCATAAAATAAATTTAATCAATTCGAATTTTAAGTGGTCCCTTGACCCTTGTTAATCAAAACAGTCCCAAAACTGACTGGGCAGAAACTTATGAAAAGTTTACGTCTATTTGACCAAGTTAAACCCCTTAATTAATTATAAGAAAAATCACAGAGGTCACACATATTACTTAGTTTAACATATTCAAAAATTAGCCCTCAAATCCTTATGGTGATTTTATTAAAATTCAAACCCTAAAAGTAAAATTTTCGGAGTTGATTTCCAGAACTGACACTTTTTCTTGTAAATTCGAAAAACTGACCTTCCCTACCTCCAATTGACTTGAGGCCGGATTTTTCAGAAAGTATATTCGTTTTGCTACCCTTTAGACTCCAGAAACATAATAAAATCTATTTTTATCATTGAGTTATGATCTGTTGAACACAACCCAAAATTCTGCCTAGTTTTTAATTAAGAAAAACCCAATCAATTTCATGTTCTAATGTTCTTGTTCTTATTAATTATGATCAAAAACATAAAAATTTAATATGCTAACCTTACTAGATGAAGAAGAATGACACCAAGATGAACACGGATCAATACACCAAATAGAAGAAGAACTTTATTACTAGGATCACCCGAATGATTTAAAACTTCTAATCTTAAAATCTTCAAAACAACAATGGAGGATAATTTGACAGAGGAATTTGAGTGAATACTGGATGAGAGAGAGAGTTGGGGACGTGTAGTATTTATAGTGGTGAGGGGATAATCACCAATTAATTGTGCAGACAATTACACACTTGTTTCCAAAAGTATTTACACTCTATTCCTTAATTATCACAACTAAGTCAAATTTACCCTTTTTAGATATACACAATAATTACTTCCAAATTTCTAATGCTTATCTACTAAAAAAAAAATCTTTTTTTTTTAATTTAAATACTTTATACCAAAATACCATTATTTCCAAAAATCCATAACTTAAGGTTTTTATTTTCAAATTCTTTTCATATACCATAGGTTATATTTCAAAATTAATATTTTGAAATGAAAAACTCAAATTTCAAAAATGCTGGTTTTGCAAGTGAACCAATGATGTCTTAGCTAAGGAGGTTTTTGTTTGCTTTGAGTTGTGATCTTACTAAGTGATTAACATATTTGCCCAAAAGGCCCATGTGTAAAGCTTGGTCGAATTTCAACTATCTAAATATGTGGATTTAATGGTTTAAATTAATTTGAACACACACACTTAAATATATGATTTATGTCGGGAAGAGAAATTCACAAGTTGTAATTATAAGTAGTCTTAGCATCTTAGCTCATACTTAACGGTGATCTTATTTTTAAGCTTAGTATAGGAAAAGTGAAAAGTCGGGGATGACGAATTTATCTTTTAGACACTTAATTGTGCTTTTTGTTCCATGATCCTAAAAATTACCACTAAGGTAATGAAAACAATACATTATGTCAACACAAGAATAAGTTGTAGTTAGATAGTCTATCAAGAAAAAATCATAAAAAAAGAAAAGAGAAAAAGTTTTGAAAATGGGAATTCGGGTGTTTTATAACTTGTGATCTCTTAGCTCTCTCAACAAAAATCTTTGCTACTTTTCAAAGGTTTAGTTTGGGGAAGTTTCGAGGTATTTGGTTATAAGGCATGTAATATTGTGTGAGGACACGCAATCGTTTAGTTTGGGGAATTTTGATAAGTGTAAAATACACATATCCGTTAACACCAAAAATGACCCTAAATGACCAAAAACACACTAAAATGGAAAAGTTATACTTGTTTTTGTATTTTGTGTGTGTAGGTACGGATATATCAAAAATCCCAAGAAAACCGTCAAAAATGGACAAACACGGACACGAGGAACGGAAGAGTACAAATGAAGCCAGGAATTCAAAGCCAAAGTCAAAAAGTCAAAACTCTCAGTCAACTCTTGGTTAACTTAGTCAACACTAGAAGACAAAAATCCAAAGTTACAAATCCAGTCCTTTAAGTTTTAGAAACTTACACAATTAGTCCCTAAACCTAAATAGGCCTAATCTTTCCTTAACCCTTTACCCGGAAACATTAAAACCAAAGTCCAAGCCCAAAAGCCCAATTCCCAAGCCCATAACCCTTTTTATAAAACTCTAGGGACCAAATCTGCCATTTTCAAAGATTTACACCTCTTTTATTAAACAAGAGAGGGACTGAAATCGACAATTACCTAAACTTATACCTTTTTTTTACCCAACAGTTAAAAAGAAGCGGGAAAAATAGTTGGGTACTATTCACGTTTCTTCTCCACTTAACCACAAGTAAAAATCAAAGGGGTTTTGTCAATTGAAGGGTGAAATAGACAATTCAAGGATCAAGGAACAAGAGGGCATGGTCAAAAACGTCACTTTAAGGCATCCTATTGGTCAAGAAAAGCAAGGAATGACACGTGGTTGATTGAAAGCACAAGGGAAAGGGTCATTTTACACTAAAAGTACTCACAGAAGTAACACAATGTGTCTCAATCGCGGATTGCCACGCTAGCAATCCGTGTGAGCTCATTAGTGATCTAACGGCCAAATATTAATTCCCAATGATTGAAGAAATTAAGGGTACAGATTGAGAGGCGTGCCTAACTGATTTTGGTGCTAGAACCTTCTTGGAGTGCTATAAATAGAGGCCACTACTCTCAGCACCACGGGGGTAGTAGCTTTAGGTTTTAGCTTAATTTTCAAATTTAGCTTATGTAATTGTTAATTTCTTTAAAAGCTTTTGTAATTTCTTCTCAAGTATTGTAATCAAGTTTTTAAGTAATGAAATTAAGTTTTGCTTTGAAATAAATCTGTCAGGTTCCTTTTATAGACCAAGGATAAACCCTAACAGGCTTACAAAACGCGTAAAAGATAATACATATCTTTTCCTATAATATCTCATACATATCTCTTAAACGGTACTAACTATTTTCTACTAACGGTACTAACTATCTGAGCAGTACTTAACACTTTGTACTATCAGTACTAACTATAACTATCGGTACTAAATATTATCACTAACGGTACTAAGCCAGGAATGAATATTTCCCAACAATCCTCCCCTAAACATGATTGTTCAACTTGTTTAACTTCATGTTTCTTCAGTTTACTCTTCTTGAATCTTAGAGGATGTATCTAAACACTTTGTCAAATCTTGATCTGATCTTTGATGATTTTGAGTTTCTTTGACATCTTTAATTATCCCTCTTTATCAACAACATGTCTTCTCAGCAACACAGCAACATCCAACTAAGTTGTCTTTGTAGTTTTTGGCAAACTACCAGCCATTAACGGATTTGATGTTCCTTTACCAGTAGCCGTTTGCTCTGGGATAGTCAATTCTTCATTGTAAACAACAAGGTGAATTGAGAACCTTATAGTTTTGAGTAAACTATCAACTATCAACGGATTTGATTTGTCTTTACCAAAAGTCGTTTGCTTTTGGACTAGTCAATGCTTCAGTGCCATAACATGGTGCACTGATAACCATATAGTTTTTTAGCAAACTATCAGCTATTAATAGATTTGATTAGTCTTTACCAGGAACTGGACTAGCCAACTCTTCACTGTAAAGCAAGGTGAGTTAAGAACCATACAATTTTTGGTAAATTGTCAACCATAAACGGATTTGAGAAGTCTTTACCAGAAACCGTTTGCTTCTGGACTAGTCAACTCTTGATGTCTGTTAGACATGGTGAATTGAAGACCATTTGTTGTGTGGTGGTTAGCCAAACTCAAGGATCCTCCTCATCTCCATCAGAGTTCTTTAGGTTCTAACTCTACAATCTGCTTCTTGACAAATCTAATCAATTCCAAAGCCAATAGTACTGTCTTCTTCAGTTTCTAATTTCAACTTAAGCAATTTTGACAACACTTCATTTTTCAAAGGATACTTATTCTCTACAAGCATATGAATGACTCTTCCTTCATCAGTCATTATAGTGTGTATCCCTGAAGAACTGTGTAGCTTCCAGCTCACTATCTTCTAATTTTGCTGTGCATTCTAAAACTCATCATTTCCACTTTGATTGAACATGATTATCCTAAAGGTACCAAATGGACTATTCGAGATATATTTATAATTATTTATTATAAATATTTACTTATATTACTTATCTATCTTCTTTAAATAATAAAAGTATGTATCGTTCAGAATAACGGATGTGATAAAGTATAATTTAGGATGGAGACGTCAACCATACATACCACTAGATAATTATGTGTAATAGTACAAAGCATCTACCTCTAATTCAACAAACTGAACAGTATGGAAATAAATGAATTAATGGGATATTAAATGGACTAGGTCGTGTGCGGACGTCGTTGCATTTGCTTGTGCGATTGAGATTTGGTTGCTTGAGACTTGCTTGAGGTGAGTTCTCGTAGCCCCATTTTTCTACTGTTTTTCCGTTAGGGGAAATGATACTCAAATATGTTTTGAACTGTTTTGAAATTTAACTGTGCGAAATGTGGTTTTGTTTTTGGGACAAGATATGTGCTTATGACTCCTATGTGAATATTATGTGTTGCATGATTAGTTTGGATCAGAGGAATACACCTATACCAGTATTTGTGTGGTTATTGGATCGGCTGGGTACGCCTACCCTAGTATGTGTGAGGTCTTTCCCTAATCTAGTGCTCTAGCTGGTAGGCCCTGTAGGTGCGTAAGTGACATATTTGATACCGGACTAGCAGTGATGTTAGGATGGTTCGACTAGCGGGTAAGCTAGGTCGGTTTATCAAGAACGAGGACTGCTTAAGCATGGTGTTTCTCATATATTCACTGTCATATTGCACTTTTGTCCCCTATTTTGAGATATTGGCACAACATTTAGGTTTAAGGTCAAACCTAGCTCACCAACATTATTGTTTACGTTTTCGAGTATCATTTTCAGGTGAAGTGAAAGATGAATAGTTGGTGTTAGTGATAGCAACGCTTAGAGTATCCCGTGTGAAATTTTCTTTGAAGCCTTGTCTATGATTTAAATGTTTAGCTATTGTAATTTGGAAGGTTTTAGTTTTAAGTGGATTGGATCCCTCTATGGGCATTTGAAATTTGTAAGTGATTTTGGATTTAGTTTTTGTTGGGAATTCACTTTTACGTTACGACATTACAGAATTACCATAGTTTATCATAGTCTCATACGCGAGGACAAAATAGGCAACTATGTTATTTAAGAGGCGGATGGGCTATATATACCCCTACCATGCTTCATAGAGGTTGATTCATTTGTCATTGTTTAGATCATTTTGTATCCTTCATCAATTTTCCATCTAATCACAAGTTCATCTCTATCTCAGTACTCTCACTCACTAACATAGACTATCATGTGGTTTGACTCACCTGAGACTATAGACTAACCGATCATAGTTTTCGTGAATCTTAATTGGTATCAGACTAACCGGGAGTGTATTGTATACGTGGTCGTGTTTTGTTAGAGTTTTATTTCGTTGAGGTGCTGAGTATATTGTATATCGGCACCACTATAAATATTTATTATTCCACGTTTTCCTCACAAAAACGTTTTTTTTTTCCTCCTCCAGGGGGTGTTAACATAATAAAGTATTTTTAGTATTCAAAAAAAGGTGTTGTTGGATTCTAAAGAAACACAACAATTTTGTGTTTGTGTCTCCAAAATTCTATCATTTTTATTGTTTTTGAAAATTGTCAATATATTTTGGTCGCTTATAAGAGTTTATTTTTTGAGTTGGTATTACATGATTTTCCATCAAGACTCGTTGCAGAGAACAAAGAAGCACATTTACTTGTTGTTTTTCGTTGAGCTTAAAACAAGAACGAGTACATCCGTTGGAAGACACCGATCTAGTTTGTACCAGTCTAGCAAATCCTTCATCCACCGAATGAGTTTCACTCTTTGTTCACCGAACCAGTCTAAACCTTTGTCAACCGAACGAGTAACTTTGTCCTTGAGCCGAACGAGTTAGAAAATTCTTGAACCGAACGAGTGAAACACGACTAGGACCGAACAAGTGCATTCTCTTTTGGACCGAACGAGCAAAATTTTTAAAGACCGAACGAGTGAGAACAGTAGGCACCGAACGAACAACATTCGTCAAGAGTCGAATGAGTTAGACTCTTTAAAACCGAACGAGTGACAATAACCAACTAAACATACACGATTTTAAACCTTTTTCGGTTTTTCGGTTTCGAGTGACGTTAAACGACGGGACTTAAGACTTATATCATCGTGTTCGTGACATCGTTTCGATCAAACTGGTAATTTGGACTGTTAGACCGACGAAACCGTATGAGCTAATAAATCAAAACGAAATAAAACCTTAAATTTCATAAATTTCAAACGAAGGAGACAAGAAAAACGTGGGAATGTTTTGCTAGTATTTCATTTTATATGATTTTGACAATTTCAGCCCCTGGACATTAAAGGCAATACACCACCAAACCCTTTCTTATATATATCCCACATTTGTTAACAATACATTACACGTCATCGTTGTGACCTCAACAATCGTTACAAACTCACATACTACAAGTTCAACAACCGATATTCCACCAACAATTAATTTTTATTCATAGTTTTTTTCTTGATTTAGTAAAATCCTGTAAAGTTGATTTTTACGTTAAAATCTAGAATTAATAAAATCCCGTGAAAGAAATTGATTACCAAACAACCAACAAACACGATACATAACACAAACAATGATCCGAATAAGATACACTTAAAACGTCAAAACTGCTAAAGATTCCGGATAAGATGAACAATGATCAGGAATTGATATGGTATCACTTATTTGAGATTGAAGTGGCACTTACGAAGGCGTGTTTCTTAATTTTATCTGAGAGTCGGGTGTCTGGATGATGACTTTCAATGATAACTGCTCGAGCTAATTTAGTTGAAAGCCTTGGATTATCTAGTTTCCAGTAGTCCGGGGTGGTTGGTTGAAGACCTGGTTAACTATCACTTAAAGGAGTTACGTTGTAGTACTTAGTGTCACACCTCTAAGACGATGTGGATAATCGCAAGAGGTGATGAAAGTCTCATACTTTTTCAAGGGAATTTGAGTACTTAGAGAATTTGCTTGGAGCTCAAATTCTCTAAACACCTTTCTTCCAACATTAAGCGCAAGCTAGTCCCCACAAGAACGGAAATTCCCACTTCAGTTTCAATTTTGGTATATCTGGTTTACTTCATCGATGGTTACTATCAAATAAGCCTACAAATCGGGTGGTAAAATTATCGCCAGAGAGAAGTTTATGAGTAGAGATTTGAATCAGACAATTGGATTCTCAACGAGTTTAATATCTGAGCTAATTTTAATTCCTCACACAAGTAACTCAAGTAAAAGCGGACGTCCCCAAGGTTGCTGATTTTTGACACGTCGAAACCCAGCAAGGGGGAAGGAGAAGATTCACCCTTTGAGCTTTTGCCCTTCTTGTTCTTGAACAGCTTGTCATGGAGCATCCTTACTTGAATTTTTTAAGTTATGCCATGTCGGGAAGATAAATGTCTAACCGCAGAGAATATCACGCTTTTAAACTATGGCTTTGGTGCATTTCCTTTATAAAATGGGGGAAGTGATACCTTGAGAACTTTTGTATGCATTATTTAAATTTCCAGGGGAAGCGGTGTGAGAATAATTATTCAAGCGTGAGAAGATACGTTGCTGATCCAGTTAATGCTTACCCCAAACGATCAATCACTAAGCTTATTCTTAAAGGACAGTAATATTCGATGCGGTAATCCTACCAATTTCCGCTGTGCACTTATTACTCAAAGCTTGTAAGAAAGCATTGAAACTGCTCAATAAAGTATTGCTAGTTTGGGGGAAGCTTTCGAAAGCATCTAAATCATGAAATATGAGGGCACGAATTAGGGGGAAGCTAATTACTGAAGCTTCTCCTTAACCAAAGTGTAATGGGTTTATCTACTCGTCCTATTACAATATTTCTTCACAAAGTACTACAAAGATGATTCTTGTTGGAAGGTGCAGACTTGAAGTCAAACACCAAAAAAGACGTCATCAGCATATTATGCTTCATGGAAGTTCCTTGTCTTAATATCATATGTACTTTGTTAATGAAATTATTGTAAAGTAATTCGTATATCGTCCCGATGGGGGAAATTGTTGGTAATACATCTTATACATGACCACATTACAGAATTACATAGGTTTTATCATAGTCTCAACACAGTACTAGAATAGGCAACTATGTATAGTTTAGAGGGCGAGGGCTTATATAACCCCTCTAATTGCTCCATAGAGGGGTTGAGTTCATTTGGCATTGTTGAGTCATTATGTTTCCGTCATCCATTTTCCATCTAATCAACAATATTCACTTCCATCACACTATATCTCTCTCACTAAAATGTCTATTATGTGGTTTGACTCACCTAGACCACCGGATCATAGTTTTCGTGAATCTTCAAGTTTCATAAGCTTAGTGCTGTCGTAATCACATTTTGGGATATTGTATGTGTTACAATGTCATACACATTGAAATCTCGTAATCCACACTACTTTTACTGAACGTCACTAGTTGTTAAATACTCTTTTATGTTAATGTGGTAAAAGAAGTAAATATACTCTTATGGTTCCAACATTTACATTTACATAAATCTATGAACTCGGCCAACTTTATGGTTGACAGATACTTTTAAGCATGTATTTTCTCAGGAGAATCAGATGCTTGGCATATCTGATGTGCATTGAATCCAAACTTCAAGATATCATTCATTGGATTTTCTTTGCATTAAATTATCTTTCCTCGTTGTACTAAACTATGTTTTACTTTTTGATGCAAACTTATGGGACCAATGTTACAACTAATTTATTTCAATCGAATCAACGAGGTTATCTTTTAAAACGACTCATTTAGAGGTCGTTCTCTTATATCTTGTGTTGTTGTATTATGAAGTAACGCTGCAGACATATATCCATGCGACCGTCTTTTGCGGGTGTTACATAAACAAACCCAAAACATATCTTTATGGGGTTTTACCAAACGCCCCTTTATGACCCGTTTTGACCCGTTTGCATACACATAAGCATTCAAATAAAACAATGACTTTGACTCGGTAAGCATAGACATTTACAAAGTACTTAACACTTGATAAACACATTAACAAACTGTTAGGACACTTGGGGTTTCAACCTTGATTTGAGCTTGGTATCTAGTACTAAGACTCCTATGAACATCTTCATATATATCTAATCCTTGCTTCCAAATCTTAACCTCTTATCAAACGCTTTACCTTCATCGCAAGAACCTTCAAAACATTGCAACTTAACATGTAAGCAACGATAGTAATTAAAAGACATAACAAACTATCATAATTCATAAACACATTTTGCATCATAACAAATTTAATCCAGTCATTCATTTGTAAACACAAAAACTTAAATAACCTGCTAACATTACACACGTAAAGTCCTTTTCTTCACTTTTGGTCCGAAAGAATATTAATACAACAACAACCAAACTTGCAATAATTCATGCTTTTAACATATATATTTCAGTATTTGTTGAGGGAATATTTTTACGTATAATATATGGAGCGTTATTAAATCCCGCCAAACTTAGCTTATTGCTTGCCCTCCAAGCAATAAAGCGAAGTATTTCGTTTAACAAAACAAAATTACCGGATCACAAGTCATAATAACGCAACAAGCTACTCACGAATTTTTAAGATAATGATTCTTTTCACACTCGCTCAATTTAGTGAAATGGATAGTAAACGGAAGTCACTCATACGCGCAGTCATGAGATATTCAAATTACCATAGGCTTGTACAAAAAACTAAATTTCACCGACATGGCGTAAGCACCAAACGTAAACATCAAAAGAGGTAATGTATTTAGTGATATTATTTATTATTTGTTAAAAAGGGTTTGTAATAAAATCATAATTCCGCCTTTAATCCCGTAATGTAACTCAAGCTAATTCTACACATTTTTTTTTCATACTTTGGTGCTTATATTTGCCTATTGACTTTACTTGGGGGAAAACTGCTTTTCCCCCCCATACTTAGATAAGACACACTACTTCAAACGAACTTACAAGTTTGCAACATTCGCATTTCATTTAAACAACAATACCAAAATTTACATTCCTCAATTCGTACGGATAAAATTTCAGATAATTTTATTAGAAATTTTTTAAAAAACATAATATGTTTACATATATTATATTTTATCACCTCTTAATCAGTAAAAAATGTTATAACAAACATGCGTACGCGTTTCTACTACTGCGGTCTTATAAAGATTTCAAGCACAAGTTCTAGAATTAACAAATCACCACGCACAACTCATATAATTTTAAATCCGATACAAGCCTCTATGAAAAGGCTGAAAAAACTACACTGCACAGCCGAATGACGGATGAGATATTTCAATTTGATCACATCCTTAACTCTGGAGAAAAGCTAAAGAAAAAAATCATTGTTAGTATCACAAGATAATAACCTGATTAATTAAAATCTAATACTCATAATTTTTTTTCTAGGTAGTATAAATATGCTAGTAATGTTATCAATCCAGAGTCAGATTGCTTATATGTGATCAAAAATGTTATTTTTCACAAGATTTTCCTTTAAATTTTTTTAACTTTAACTTTTCTAGTTTATCTCCTCTCCCATACTTAATATGAGCATTGTCCTCAATGTGAAAATATTATAGAGAAAGATAAAATGGAAAAGTGAAATAATACTTCTCAATTGTGATTGATATTCTGAATCTTTGGTTCACGTCATTTCGTCTTGCGTCCTTCTCTTTTTCTTTTTCATGTTTCAAATATAAACATTGCATAGCACACAAATAATAATAATAATAATCCTAATTAATTATTAATAAAAAGTACGATAATATTGTTTTAATGCCAACAGAGGCATTTTACACACCATAATAATAATAATAATTGTTTTTAGAGATTTTTTTTAAGAACACAAGTGACCCAAAACATGTGGTCACGTAACCATCTCGTGTCGTCTTGACACTACTCATCATCCAGATCATCATCCTCTGCTGCTAGCTTGATAACTGGTGGTGGTGTAGTGGTTACTTGCGGATAATAATCTCTGGTCATAATGCGGCTGAGCATAACTAAGTTGGGTTTAGGCTCCCTGCTTAGAACACTATAAACCTCCATCCATGTGCACAAATACACCCTGTACCATGTCTCAGTGATATACTTCTATAATACACCATCCGCTCTAAATTGCCTCTTGTCCGTAATCTCTATCCACCCATCCTATCATACAAATCCTGCATAGAGCAATTCGGAAGGTCTAGGAATACCAACCTTGGTACACCCTGGATGTGGATCCTTAGGAATGTAGCTTACCCTCAAAGTCGATCAAATCTCGAGTAAGTAAGTCGTATCCAAATCTCTACCAAAAATCCGAGCCACTTAACCTCCATTACCACATCCTCTGTCACGACCAGCATTTCCTACAAACTTGATATGAACTTTCACAGAGGAAAAATGAAAATAAATTTGACCTTTATTTTAAAGTTCCAGCACATTTCCTCTCATCATCTGTAATTCAACCAAGCTACATTCGCATTACCCAATTTGGGTCTTAGTCATCAAACATACTTAAAAGCCATAAATCATTTTTCTGAACCATGTCATACCCAAGTCGTCATTTGACACATAACCAAAATGATCATATTGTGGATCACCCTCAAAATTGGAATCCAGATCGTAGAAGTATGACTCCAAGATAAACAAGTTTTCCTCTCGACGAATGCTTAACCAAGTAAACCTGAGCGTTAAAATGCCACACTATGCAAACCTTTCCTCAAAGTAACATTAAAACCTTCGCTCCTCCAAGCTCAACATGAAATCAACTGCTATAATCCCTAAATTTGATCAAATTCCAAACAGGTTAAACTTGAGCAATCCCACCAATCCAACCATGATAATCTTTTTGGTTTTCACATTCATCATCAGCAAACACAACTTCGTCAAATATAAAAGTCAAATAAAAACTCGTGGCAAAGCTCCGTATACATTGTTCATTGATATAAAAGACTCTAATCCAAGCCACAAAGTAAATATCTCTACATCAGATCCAAGCATTAGCAACCTAATCTCACATGTCCATCATTTCTCCAGTCGTCAAACCCATTCGTTATAGCACAGCCCAGTTCACTAAACACGGCTAGTAAATGTGTACTAGGAAGCAATTTGGGCCCAATCTATGTTGTACCTAGGCTTTGCCATCTATGTACATCCTTTTCCCATAGCAAGAACTCATAAGGAACTTGTGGAATCAATAACCTCTACCATGGTTATAAGTTTGTCTAGACGTTTGGATCGAGATGGAATCCCCTCAACATCGTGTGTTTCACCATAGTCCTACACATAAAAAACAATCAACAATAAAGTAGTAATTATGGTTAGAAAATGATTTGTGTATAAATTGACAAGTTTTTGATAGTTTTTAAAAACATTCTGTGACAATTACGATGTAAGCGTACAAGGTGCGGCTTAACTTACCCTGCAGTGCGGCGTACATTCTGGAAATAGGCAAGTGCGGCGGTTTTTGGGACAAAACCGGCGTACTTTCATAGGCTGATGAAAAGTTTATGATCTATTTTTTATTACACAATTTATTTCTAAATGTAAAATTCATAATAAGAACAGTGTTTTTTAATTTAAATCAAATCAAGCATGCTTGTCAAACACCTTCTAAAAATCTAATTCAAAGGGTATAATGTACTAACGAAACAGGATTTAAATTTCCTTAATCTAATTTATTATAAACCTATGTAACAAGAAGATTTAAACAAAACTGATAATAAACAAGTTTAAGGAATGAAAAAACATACCCTATGCATGATTAAAACTTGGTAGAATGATCTTTGAAAACTTTTTTCTTGTTTTTGTGAGAACCCTGGCGGTTTTGGTGAGTTTGTGTGTTTATATAATGATTTAGAATCGTGTTTGATAAGTTTTATCTATGAAAACCGCTCAAAAGTGAGGCGCACTTCCCAGAAGAGCGGCGTACTTTCCCCCCCTTATATATATATATATATATAATAAATATATATATATATATATGATATCATATATATATTATATATATAAATATATATATATATATATATATAAATAATATAATATATTATAGGTAACACAAAACATGTTTTTGCAAATTTTCATAATAATTTCAACTCAGACATATTAACAACGATATTAAATCATTCATTGGACAGTGTTCGATACATCAAATGTAATCTCTTATGGATTTATACAATTAATTTTATTTAAGACTCAACAAAAAAGTAAAAAAAGTTATAATAGGAGTACATAGGTTCCCTCCTTTATTCCAGCTTGGTCAAACTTTTCAAGCCACAAACCAATTGGGTGACATGATGTCACTCAACTTATGATACTTCGACAACTTCATGTCTGTTTTTTTTGTTGTAAACCCTTGCAAATAGATGTTTCCATACGGATCAGTTAATCTTATCTCAGTACGCCATTGTCCTGTTGCTTCTTCTTCTTTAGTATACGAGCCCTTATAATCAGTCTTCCAGTTAACGTGCTTTAGTGGTACTGGTAATGAGCCAAGGAAACTAACCGCCTTCTTCCAAACACTAATATTTTCATAATGTGGTTATTTAACGGTATGTAGTAGCTACAATCCTGCATCAGCTAGAACGTATAATAGTTTCAAGTACGGTGTCATAGTATTTGGTCCATATATATGGTGCTCAAAACTTAATTTCTTGAATCTGTAATCTTCATCGTCTCCACTTATCACTTTCCTAAGTTCACATAACATCAGATCTTGCAGCACGGAAGGTATTGTGGAAAAACCCATCAAAGTTGAGAAAATCTCTTAGGAGTATTGATTAAGCCCGCCAATCGTAACGCATGAATCCCGACCAACAACTATATGGTGAATCACGATCAATGTAATATCTTAGAGATTAAGAAACTTGCAATTAAGGTCGTGGACCCCTACCTGATAGAGAACATTTTTGTGAAGTATCTCCATAGGCTTCTACCTGAGTGTGATTATTTATAATAAATTCCTCTATCAACCTCTTCATATCATCTCTTCCTAACTGCTCAAAGATTTCGATAAGAACATAGTATTTATATGCCGACCAGTATCAACTAAATTATTATGTTAACAGGTCCCCCTCCAATCTGATTGGAAATAAACAATGCTCCAGGGATTCTACTTTTCTCTTTTAACGCCTCACCCTTAATTCTTTTTACTGCTTCCTCTTCTTCTTTTACAATCTTTCCATGTAACTCCACTTTGTCTTTCCAAACTTCATCGAGAATTTTCATTATATTTGTCATGATAAGCCCATTGGTCCCTATTATAGGCTCTTTCTTCCTCAAATAAAGCAAACTTACAGGCTCATTCTGAAATGCTAATTCTTCTTTTGCTGCTTCTTCATGATAGATGACCACTGCGCGATGAAGATATTTCCTATATCTTGATATAAAAAGTTAAGGTTTTCCATTGCTCGCTTCTTATTACGGCTACTTTTCCCCATTTTGCATACGAATGGCGAAAGTCATTCTTCACCCAACAATGGTATATCATCTATGTTAAAATCAAGCAAATGGTTCCAATCATCATTGCTCTTTTCTTCTTCTTCTTCGGTTTCTCCAAGAATGGATCAATATCAGGGTATATTATGATAGTTCCAACCTCGAAATCATTAATTTCCTTTTTTTGGTCATACGTAAGAATGATCTACCGAAAATCACCCCAGGTTCAACATCATCTTCTTCTGGGTTGATAATGAACTTCACAAAATAGATTTCGCCTCTGAGTGCAACAATGAGTTCCTTCTTAACCACTTTGTTTCCACTCATTTTTCTAAACTTCATGTTTTAAACATCACATTACTAGCATATTCGTTTTAGATCATGTGTCTCCCCATCCAAGATTAATCTCACATCATAAGCATCCAGCCCCATTGACAAAAACAAGGAACCAACGAATCTATCGCTAAAGCTTCTTCGTATCCAATTTTTACAAAAAAAAAGACCTATAGCTTTCGTTTCCTTCTTTTGTCCACTTTAGCAGTGTCTAGAAATTCCAGAGAATTCCATCTCCATATCCTTCAACATTTGTTCACTCGAAATTACGTACGACGTCCTTCTCCTAAGCAACACAATTTTTCCAAAGACTTGAATTTGGATCCATAAACTCTTAAAAAAGAAGACACACATAAAACAAACATTAGTTGGTTAGTTAAAACAAATAACAATACCTTTTTCATTTACATTTTATCAATAAACAGATAGCATTTTTAAGTTTAAGCAATTCTCGTTCAAACACGAAGAAATAAGCATTCTGTTTAGTTTTAGCCAAGAAAGTGCGGCTGATTTGATGACAAATAGTATATATATAATTAAATATATAACTAAATATCTCAAATTAATTATAGTATAGTGAGTATCCCGTTTGATAAAAATTACTGGAGGACAAACAATTATTTATCTCCTAGATGTCGTATCCTGACGAAGCGTGAATTGAGAATCTCTTTAAGTTCGTGAATATGCGTGATTTTGATTAGTCCCGATTTGATTTGGATTCTATTTCTACAAATATAACGCAAATGCAAGTAAAGTCAACTAAAAACTAAAGTAATTAAGATTTAAGCACGCAAACGATAACGGGAATCCAAAAACCGAGACTTAAAAACCTAAATTATAAAATTTTAACCCTAAAAATGCAAATTTAATTTCTAAAAGTCCTAAATGATTAAAAATAATTTTAGAAAAAAGAATTATATTTTTTTGATTTTTATTTAATTTTTTATTAATTAAAAACTATTTTAATCTAGAAAATTAATTAAAAATACTAAACTAATTTATAAAAATCTGGAAAAATTACTAAAAATGCTTTAAAGTATTACTAAGATGATGGTCAAAAGAAAATTCCAATAATCACTTGTAATAAGCTGTAGAAACTAGGAAATCAAAATGTGTCTAATCCAACTAAATAAATCTATAAGCATTAAAGTGCAAATAAACTAAAAAAGAAAACTTGCCCAATGATCTTATGAAAAAGCCCCAATGGCGCAGTGTTAGCGGCTTGTGTGTGTGAAGAGGAAGGTCCGCAGGATCTGAATCTAGACCTTACTTTTTATTTTTGTTTTATAATTTTTGAATTTTCTTTTAAAAAGCTAAAACTATACAGTAAAAATAAGCAACTTTTTATAAAGAAACTTTTTCTAAAATTATTTTAAGCAAATAAAAAGATATTTGAAGGTGAATAGCTTTTGCTTATTTGACTCAATAGAAATAAAGCTAAACTTTCGGCTTTTATACTTAAAAGCATTTTTATATGACAAATAAGACTAAAAACCTATAAACACCTAAACCTAATAAGCAATATAACTAAAAAATTAGCAACAAAAGAACTAAAAAGCACTAAAAATCAAAGACAGTTTGCAAATTCAAAGTTAAGACTGTTTAGAGCAATGTTTAGAATGCATGAACCTTTTTTTGGACTGAATAAGCACTTAAAATTTTAAAGCTAAAAACAGATGAAAAACAATTCCTAAATAAGCACTTATAAAACAAATAAGCTAGCCAGAATAAGCTGGAAAGCAAACTAAAAAGCATAAGACAGATAGACACTAATACAGGTTTAAAGGACTTAGATCACAAATTCTACGCTAATAATTAAAGACTTAATAACACAGACAAAAAGCTATAAAGCAAAAAAACAATAAAGTTTTAAGACTCAATACACATATAAGCAAAATTTACACAAACTTACTCAAGGAATAAGCTAGAAAAGTTAAGTTAAAATGACAGACTTAAACTTATTTTTGGTTTTTTTCAAAGATAAATTGACACTTTTTAAGCTTAAAATTAAGACTCAACAAGCAAAGAAAAAGACTAAAAGTTAAAAACAGATAAGGAACTTGACTCAATTAGCTAAAACAAACTGGAATTAAACTAAAATAAGCAACTAAATAAGCTCAATTCCTAGGTTTAACACAGACAGCATACTACCCTTTTTATTATACTTTTTGGCTGATTCATCTCAATTTTTAAACTCTAAACATTCATTTGACAAACAAAAAACAAAACATCTTAAACTTAGACTCCAATAAAGCTAAAAACATCAAAATTTATAAAAGTATAAACTAACATTTAACCACAATTAAATCATGCAAACATTATACCCTAAAACATTAATACTACTAAATTATTTTTAAGCTAAAATGATAAAAAAAAATGCTATCCAAAGCTAAATGACTTAAAACAAATTTGTGATGATGTATTTGAGATTTACTAATATCACAAAAACCACATCTTAAGAACTCCTATGAAGAAATTAACCAATAAGCAGATTTAGACACATTAAGACTAGCAAATTTAGATTTTTGATAAGAAAACCTTACAAACTTGACAAAACCTATTTTAAGCTAATGAAAACTAATTTATAGACTTAATTAGAGCTTATCAAAACTGATCTAAGAACCAAAAGCAGTTTGTATACTTTTTAAACCAATTAGATTGCTTATGCCAAACACCCCTTTAAATTTTGATTTTTCATTTTAAACTTAAATCAGAACGTTAGAAACCTCAAACTATGAAACAATTAAGAACAATTCATGACGAATAGATAACAAAAACCTAAGGAAAAATAAGGCATTTAACTATAACTCTACTAATAAGCTAAAATGACTAAAAACAAAGTAGATTTCAAGAAAACTCAATTCTATACTTTTTTAGACTAAACTAAACACAATAAGCTATATTAGAACATATTAAGAACATAATAAGCAACCAATAAGCAACAATAAGGAGTAATAAGCAGAAACAGAAAATGAGCTTAAAGAGAAGGAAAAGTAATTGTACCTAGATCCCAGTTTAATAGGGATCTAAACTGCTCATTAAGAGCTTAAATCTACAAGCTGCTTAAGAAATAAGCTCTAAATAAGCCTATAAGCCCTTCCCTTTTTGGCTTATCTTCCAAGTGGCTTATTCAGTTATTTGAGTGGTTTTTTGTGAAATGACTTATTCAGTTTAGCTTAAAACAAGCTAAATTCAAGTAAATTCAAACCACATGTTCAACAATATTGCTTAATAGTATAAACAAAATTGAAACACAAAATTAAATGAAACTGATTTTTATTAATATTCACATGTTTACAAGCTTTTAAAAGAGGAAAAAATTAAAAGGAAACAACTAAAGCTAAAAGTTTACAAAATAAGCTCTAAAACTATAATAAGCTAGATGATCATCTCTGTGTGAGGAGGCCTCCTTTTATAGCCATGAGAGGAAGGATCCAAAAGGGTAGGAGCCTCATTGAGCTTCAATCTCGTCCCTTGATTCCAAACCGCCTCATTAAATCATCAATCTACACCCTTGGATTACTTCCACGCATCTTCAACCAATGAGTTTCTTAGGGATGTTGCCATCGTGTCATAAGAGATATTGTCATGTGTGTCATAATGGGTTCTTCTAAAGCAAGAACGTGAGTGGGATTGGGGTGAGATGAGGGTTTTACCCAATTAAATTATCAGTGTAAAAGAGGGAGGGAAAGGGGGATAGATCAACATAATTTTTGACCATGTGTTTTGACCCTGTTTATAAGGTTATGGACCCTGTTATGGTTGTGCTTGTCTTTGCTATGAATAGGATTTGGAACTAATAATTTTGGATTGATAAAAGGCTTTTGATTTTAGGCTTATAAGCTAATGGGCTGACCCGGCCCAATAAAATGGGTACAGGTTAGCCCATTAAGGATGTATACGCCTTTGGCTTTGATTTCTCGTATTCTTCCCATTCCCGTGCTCGGTTTTGTCCGTTTTGCTTCATTCTTGTCCTTTTGTGATTTATCCGTTACTTGCAAGACACAATAGACAAAACACACATATACAATGCATTTTCATGTATTATTGGTCATTATTGGTCTTTTTAGCTTTATATTAAGGAATAAAACATATGTGTTTAAGCACATATCAAAATCCCCCATACTACGCTATTGCCGTGTCCTTACGTAATGTCATAAATTCAAACTTAGAAAACCAAAAATTTCAACCCCCTTAGACTAATTACCTCAAAAAGTAGCTTAGTGTTCATCTAAGTGGATTAAGAAATCACTAATTTTAAAAAGCCCCCCCCCCCCCCGTTTTCCTATTTTTATGCATTTATTATTATTATTTATTCATATCATAACTTCACGGAACAAGAAACACTAAAAGAATAAATTCATCGTCCTTGATTTTTCACCCGCCCCAAACTAAGCTTAAAATAAAATCATTGTTAAATACAAGTTAAGATGCTAACACTACTCATAAATGTTAATTGTGTATGCATAGTGTTACAAAATTCTTTCATAAGAAACACATAACCAGACTTTTAAATCAATGTTTTCTCTTTATAGCTAAACGTTTTCCATACAGATATCTTAAAGATGGAGATGGAGATTGGAAAAACCCAGCACCTGAGATAGTCAAGTGAATAACCCTAATATGCACAGTAACACGACCTATCACATGTTATGAGTTATGAAATAACCTCATAAAGTTCAAAGATTCCGCAAACACTGATATCTATGTATTTCTTCACATGATGCACGAGATGGCGATCCCATTACAAGATAATGTAAGATTAATGTTTTTGGGTGATGATCTCAAGAAAGCTCTAATCACAATCCAAAGACAAGTCTAAATAATCAAAGCTCACTATCCCAAATGTACAAGATATCAAATGTCTACGAGCTAAAGACTGAAGTGGATTCATTTTTGAATTTTTCAGAGTGTGACCGTCCTAAGGGAGATTGTTAGATATTATGAAAAAGACTCGTCACACCCCGTTATTTTATACTGTTTTATAAATAACCTCGTAGTTTAATAGTTTAATAGTACGAGTTTCGTTTAATAAGTCTGTACTAATACCTGGTATTTTGTAATAACTATAAATAGCCACTTCCAACATTAGAAGAGTTCACTATTCATTTATTTTCCTTCATCCAAAAACACATTTTCACTCACTAGAAAAACTCCACTTCATTTGTTTCTCACTCTAGAAACTAGCCAAGTCAAAATCGACCCTGTGTTATGAATAGAAGATATAAAAACAAAAACTTTCGAAGAATAGTGCTAAGATGTCTCATCCCCCATGATGAGAAGACCTCGTCCTCCAAAGTCGTTAAAACGTGTGTGATTGCAATAGACGTGGAAAGTTTTAAGAAAAAAATCTCTCAAAGAATAAACACTCCTCGTCATCGTCATCATAACCAAAAGAATTTGAAACATGCAAAGGATTAATAAACAAAAGATATAGCCACATGCCAAGACGCTGAAGCCCTTTCTTTTATTAATCTCACTACTCATTCTATTTAAATTGTACTTTTAAGCTCATCAATCATATCTTCACATTCCCTTCTAAATCGAATATCTATTTTCTCATTATGATAATCTTTAATTTGTAAGTCATTACTTAAACTTAGCATTTCATCTAAATAATGCTGCTTAAGATCCTCCATATCTTGGATACTCATTTTCTCATTATGACGGGAAACTGCGGGGGTTGGAACTGGTCAAAACCAGAAGAAATAGAATTATAAAAAAGATTAGGTTCATAGAAATTCTGGTTTATCGGTTGAACAGTAAGAGTTTCAAGAAGACCCCCGTAGTATTGCACAACAAGGAAATTTTTGTAGGAAAATTTGGTGAAGTTTGTGGGAAAATCATTAACAAAATTTTTGATTGAAACAAACATAACGGACCAGATTGAAGACAAACAGAAACTTAGTGTGGACAATCGTAACTATAATGAGCACCGTTCCCACATAACTCACAAGAATATGTCTGGTACTGGGGTTGTGGAGGTGGGTATGAAAAATTAGAAGGATTATTAAAAGAATTTGGATTCGAATCATAAGTGAAAGAATTTTCGTTCCTTGAATTGCATAAAAACAAAATACATCCGAAAGATCATTCCAGCACACTACCGCACGCAAGTAAACAACATTGACAAGGTGATCCATATAAACAGTTCACCACACCCTACAGGTGCATACGGACAAAATTTCTACATAAAAGAAAAAAAACTAATATGGATAATAAGAGAGATTACATGGTATAAAGGAAGAAAAAAAAGATTATTTTTTGGGTTTTTAAGGTTTTTTTAATATAATATTATACTATTATTTAAATATCCAGAAATAAAATAGAAATAAAAAATATTTTTGGATTTTATATTTTATTTATATAGACAAAATTAAACTTTTCGAAGAAAGGATCTTCAAGGCACTAACTCGAAACAAAAATAAACGCAAGAAAAAAAATCGTCCCAAATCATCCCCCGGTCACTGACGGGCATAAACATGAATCTCGCTTAACAGACTAGACGACAGAGTAATATAATATATAGTAATCACGTCGGATAATAATTACTTTAGGAAAAGCAATAGTTTATCCTCCGGATGTCGTGTCCCAACGAGAGATGAATTTGAAATTCACGAGAATGTTTCGTTTGATGCTTGAATGACAAATATTTTGGTTTTTGAATTAAAACTAAATATAAAATAATACTAAACTAGATTATACTAATTAACAAATAAGCATAGCAATTAAATGAAAAGAACTATATAAAAAGATGTGCTTGCTAAGTGATGAGAAAAGTTCATTAAGTGAGAATTAAGGTCTATCAACGAATTAATTTCCTTTGAAAAGATAATTATCTCACAACGTTGGTTTATTTTGACAAAAATCTTTCAAAAAGATATTAATTACTAGATGTGTAGTTTGACTATTTCTCCGGCTTTTGCCCTTCAAAACATTCAAACTACAAATCTAAATAATCAAAGATTGTTAATTAATTAAACCCTTTTTCAAATCAACACTTAATTCATATTATCACTTAACAAGTACTAATTAAACTACTCACTACGCATAATGATAAATAAGCAAAGCAAAACATTTTTAAAAAAAACTACACAAATTAAATGAAAAACGGAAAGAAAATTGAAACGCTGAATTGAAGACGCTAATAAACAATAACCACGCACATTTTATTTAGCTAAAGCATATAATTAAATACGGTCCTATACTAAATAAACCCAAAAGCACCACGCCAAAGAGTTGAACCAATCGCCATCACAAAATAAAAAACAAACTGAATAAAGCAAGATCAGCCTCCAATGAAATTAAATGTCAAAAAAAACTAATTAGCTAAAACTATTACTACAACTTTGTTGTAAAACCAAGTTGTAAAACCACAAATTCATTTCTACTTTATGTTTGATTCGACACTAACGTGGCACAACTCAAAATGAGTTTAATCAAAATAAGCTAAGAGCTAATAATCTATAAAAAACTTACACCCCCAAACTATAAATTCTAGCTGCTAAAAAACAAAGGATCAGAAACCACGAATGCATAAAACAAAATTGCAATTATAAAGAATTAAACAAATTGATTTAAACTAAGAATCGCAAAAACCAAAAGCAACTTTATTTATTCAACAATGTAAAGTAAAGTATTATTAAGCAGATGGTAGCAAAAAGCCCCAATTACCTCTAGAGCTTTGAAAGGAGGCTCAAACTACTTCCATGTTAAGCATCTAACTGTATATAAAACTCTAATCATTTCTCGTTTCTTCGCGAATTTAAATCTTTAATAAAAATGAACTGTGAATGCTAGTCTAACATAAAAAAAAGCTTTGCATATTTAAAGTGTCTTATCAATGGAAACTTGTAAAATCATGGCTTTTATAAAGCTAGAACTTGCCTTTTAGAAGCTTCTTGTAAAAGGACTAGCAAAAGCTTGGAATTTATATAAGTAAAAGGCAATCTATAGCAGCAACAACGCCAATCAAATTCAAATTTATTCCTTCAAAAAGACACAACTACTTGTCTAAACACTTAATTCAAATTTTTGAAAAAAATTAATTTTGGCATAAATCACATATTTAGTGGAAACACGGGTAAAGTAATGTACAAGGCAAATGCATGTAAAGATCAAATCGAAAAGATCCCCCCCCATACTAGAACTACACCATTGTCCTCAATGTGAGTACTGTCCACCCCATACTAATTTCAAGGCATAATCTAAATATTAGGGGTCTCTACGCAAATCTAAAGCCGTTTATTAATTATGCTAATAGATAAACGTTAATCAATAAGATCTAGGATATCGGATTCCCATATATAAGCATGCGAAGGATAGAAGATCGAGTGAACGATGGACAAAACCACGAGCACGAGAGTCTTCATAATCCAGGCAATCCTAGACATAAAACACAAAACATGAAACATGAGAAAGGAAGAGGCGAGCCTTCTCATATTACACTTATTCATAATTATTATACTAATATATTATTACTAGGGATAAGCAAGGGTTTTCCACCACGAAGCGCGTATTTTTTTATAACCGAGTAATGACCGACTCATCCACGAATTTAGTGGTCCATGGGGAAAGTTTAAAGATCCGGGACAACCATTGGTGGTATATCCCCTCCAAAATAGTGTTTTAGTCTATGACCGTTCACCTTGAAATTTAGTTCGTTGGTTTGAGATAACTCAACTTACCATAAGGAAAAACTTAGCGCTACAGAGAATTGTCCGGTCCAACTTGTTTTTAAGCCATTTCCGAGAAGATCTCTAATCGAGAGTGAAGAGAAGAACTTGATCACGCAACGTTAAGACAAGTTCTTAAATATTGGAGTCCATGAATTCTTCTCGTTTTCTTTTTTAGATTAAAGATTTCCTCGTAAGCTTGATCCTGGAGTTTCCATTGTTAATTCCTTCAATTTACCTTTCCGATGATCACACTCGAACCCTCATTCTTAAGTTTTAAAATTGCAATGTTTCAATGCCCAATAGGCCTGTGTTCAAGATCAATAGAAGATGAAAACAACTTTTTCTGTACACTAGCATATAGGAGTGCACCCATGGGTGTTTTGAAAGCTGTAACGGAAAGGCCCAAAAAGCATCAACTAACTTATCTTACCATGAGCACGATTTTTACCTATGGTCCCTTTCAAAAGATACTTTCAAACCACTATTTGAAACATCTACTTGTCCACATCGTTGTGGATGATATGTTGTAGAAAGACGTTGAGTAACTCCATACTTAAGGCATGGAACCTTTGCAAATTTGGTCCATTTGCAAAAATGGGGTTATCGCGATCACTAATATAGCACGAGGAGTTCCAAATCGGGCGAAAGATATTTAACATAATTTTTACGACAACTCTAGCATCATAGTGGGGAGTCGCTTTAGCATCAACCCATGTAGACAAATAGTCAACTGGCTACGAGAATGTATTTTTTTCCCTCGAGAAGACGGGAACGGGCCCATGAAATCGATGCCCCATACGTCAAAGATCTCACATACTTGAATTGCATTTTGAGGCATTTCATCCTTTTGCGAGATTTTGCCTTGACGTTGACACGAGTCACAAGACTTAACCATGTCGTGGGCATCGCGATAAATCGTCGGCCAATAGAAACCGGAATCAAAGACTTTCTTAGCGGTGTAGTTCGCACCATGATGTCCCCCGGTGGGTCCATTATGGCAAGCCGTGAGGATATCAACGGCTTCTTGGCCGTAAACACATTGTCTAATCGCTTGATCCGTACCAATCTTAAACAAGTAGGTGTCGTTCTAAAAAATAATTGCTTAACGTCCTTAAAGAATTTTTATCTTTTGTTAGGACGACATCCTTCACAACAAAATATCCCCGCATGGTAAAATTTGCAATGTCCGGCAAACCATAGGGTACTAAGAATCACCGACGCAAAGTATACAGATGTGAGCAAAAACACACACATTTATAACACCCTATAAAACACTATAAATCAGACTAAAAAAAAACTAAAATAATTCTTAAAATATTGCAAATAATTTGTATTGTATTCTTAAGTCTTGCAGGTACTCACGGAATGAAAACAGAGCAAAATGGGAATTATCGGGCTCGCTTAACCACGTTAATTATAAATTCAATGCCAATGACAAAGTCAAAAAATTTCCGAGCATGCCACTGGAATGAGCGCGAGATTTCGGTTCTAACGGTGCCTTCACCTCTTAATGGGTCGGCCCGACACCATTTAAATGGGTCGGACCGACCCATTATTATCATAATTATAAAAAGTGAATATATCCAAAATATATTAACTTAAGAATCAATTTATCACTACACGTCCAGGACCAAGGAGAATCCCAAGCCCAATACAAGTATTAATGTGTGCCTAATAAAGTAAACAAAGAAATAGCCCAGGTTCTGGATACTCTTGCTTAAATTATTGACGCACAAGTTTTTATAAAGTGAATGGATGCACAACACGAACAACTTATCTCATTTCCATAAATTTAAATTCTTCTGTCTTATTCTTTTCATTTTATTATTTTACGATAGATAAGAGTAGTATGTAAAGTATTATAGGATAGATTTATATTATTGTTCTAGCATCTCTCTCATTTCGTAGATTTGTAATATTTGAATTTAATATGGTAACGGAAACGTTTTTATTTGATTTATTGAAGTAAGATAAGTGTATGATTTGCTGTTCGTATGCTTAATGTTTCGTTTAGAGCTTATCTCATTTATCTAGTTTTGCTTAATTAAGTTTATTATGTTGCGTATGGATCTTAAATTGCTTATTCGAGTTTTTGAGTTTTAAGAATCATTTGTAAATGGCTTATTCTGTGGTGTGGCTTATTCTGTGGTGAGGCTTATTCATGTTGTTAGTCTTTTCTGAGCTTATTTTGCGTGACTATTTCTAGCTTATTAGAGATAGCTTATTTTGTGCTTGTTAAACTGTGCTCTTTTCCATGCGTTTGGTTTGTAAAGAAATTAGATTGGGCCTTAGTCATCTTTAAGCCACGTTCTTGTTTGGGCCATGGTTAGGATTTTGGACTTGCACTAGTGTAACAGTAGTAGGATGCGTTTGGTTTGTTAAATTCTAAATGGGCCAAGAAGTTAAATGTAACAGATTTAGTGTAATTGCAAGTTTTGGTAATTGTTATCTGTTTAATGTTTAACAGATTGTTAGTTTTTTGTGATTTTTGGTACCGGTCAACTCATGAGGCGCGGAGCTTAAGGATTTATTTATCTAGACCGAATTTGATTATTTGCTTTAGCTAAATAAATCGGGTGGTATTCGTTTATTTGCGGGTCTTCAATTCGGTTTCATTTTCTATCCTTTTTCAATTAATTAGTGTCGCTTTAGTATAAAATGTTTTGCTTTGCTTATTTTATCATTATGCGTAGTGAGTTGTTTAATTAGTGCTTGTTAAGTGAATATGTGAATTAAGTGTGGATTTGAAAAAGGGTTTAATTAATTAATAATCTTTAATTATTTAGATTTATAGTGTGAATGTTTTGAAGGGCAAAAGCCGGAGATATAGTCAAACTATACATCTAGTAATTAATATCTTTTTGAGAGATTTTTGTCAAAATAAACCAACGTTGTGAGATAATTATCTTTTCTTAGGAAATTAATTCGTTAATAGACCTTAATTAACACTTAATGAACTTTTCGCATCACTTAGCAAGCATTTGCATTTTAATAATCTTTTAGATCATTTTAGCATAATTTTCATAGTTTAATTGCTTTGTATTTCTAGTTTAAAAATAAGTATTATTTTCTTAGTTTTAAAAATAGTTTTTAAACCAAAAATATTAAAAGATAATCAAGCATTTTTCTTCAAAACATTAACATGGATTGCAATTCATCTCTTGCCGTGGAAACGACATTCGGAAGATAGACTATTACTTTTCCTAAAGTAATTTTCATATCTAACGGGATATACTTTATATTATTACGACATGCGTTTGAGGTTTATCAATAAGCTTAGGCAAATTATACATCAATGGCACTAGGCGAATTATACAAATAAGCTTAGGCGAAGTATACCTCCTCCGTGGGAGAATTATACACAATGAAAGGGCGAATTATACATCATATATAGGTGATGTGTGCTAAAACACACATCGTTTATACCCCGTAAAACACTATTAGTCGGACTAAAAATGCTAAAATATAGATATTTATCTTGCAAATATGTTTGTTTGGTATTTTTATGTCTTGCAGGTAAAAACGGAGCAAAAACGGGTAATTACAGGTTTGTCGCGATCAATAGTGCCTATTACTCAAAATCAAGACAAAGTCGTAAAAAGTCTCCGAGCATGCAATTGGAAAGAGCACGGAAAAACGAGTTCAACGGTGCCCTCGGATTTTATTGGGCCAGCCCGTAACCCATTTTATGGGCCAGACCAGCCTAAGCCCAACTAAAGCCCAACATGAAAATTAAATATGATGTATAATTGATAAGGTGATGTCAGCATGATGCAGCAGCACGTGAAGCAAAATTAAATAAAATGCCATCACGTGATCTTCCATTATAATGAATTAGGCGAATGACAGCACTATACGTGGCAAGGCATTTTATACCAATTTTCATTTGCAAGG
The DNA here is from genome assembly GCA_026074375.1 of Tanacetum coccineum. Classification (NCBI taxonomy): domain Eukaryota; kingdom Viridiplantae; phylum Streptophyta; class Magnoliopsida; order Asterales; family Asteraceae; genus Tanacetum; species Tanacetum coccineum. Next base: position 61,122 of record BQNB010014546.1, read on the forward strand.
AAAATTTGATCCAACAGACGTTATGAGCTGCGTAAATATTAAGCCAATGATAGGACACGTGTAGCAAGCTGAGCGGCTGGATCTCATGCCAATCCGAGGTCACACATACCGAGCAACATGATTGGTTAATCAATTACCTAATGATTGGGGCCAATTTACACAAACACCCCTTCTTCCCCTATATAAATCAACACGCTACCCTTCATTTTGAATCATCTAGGAACTTAGTTTTAATATTTTTAGTTTCAAGTTTTTAGCTTATTAAAGTTTTGTAGTAGCTTATTTTAGTTTTCCTGCTTATTGTACTCAGCTTAATTCACAAGCTTATTAAGATGATGTAATAAAAAATCCTTATCTTGTGTATTTGTAATTCCTAGCGCCTTGCTAGTTTTTTTAATAAAATCGCTGTTAAAAAAAAGATGATGTAATAAAAATGGTTTGATGCTTATTGAAGTTTTCGGATTGAATATTTCTTGCTTATTTGTTCATTAATCTTTGTTTTCTTGTTAGCTTATTCTATAAGCTGTATTCTCGTGCTTATTTTCGCAACTTATTATTCTCAAAAGTTCTTAAAGGTTTAGAAAATGACTCCTAAAAGCTCTCAAAGCTCTATCGATTCATTCTCAAATGTTTTTAAGCACTTTTTGAAATAATAAGCTATAATAAGCTCGAATATAGCTTATTTCTGTGCTTATATCATTTTTGTTTTATTAGAAGCTCATATTTTCTGTTAAGATAAGCTTCTAAATAGCTTATTTGGTTTAGAGTGAGCTTATATTGCTAGATTTAACTTTTGTGAGCTTATTTGCTTATTCGAGTTGTCATTTGATTCATTAATGTTCTTATAGCTTATTCTAAATCCTTGTTGCTGTTTTCTGTTGCTTATTGATTAGTTTTGAGCTTATCTAGTTTGGTATTTTACTTATTCAAGTCGTTTAAGTTGTAGATCTCGAATTCGTTTTGCTTATTATTAAGGTTTGGAGTTTAAGGAGCTTATCTCGTTGTCCTTATGTTAGTGGTTAAAATCTCGTTTGCTAATTCGATCTGTTTAGTGCTTAATTCGTTTAGGATTTAGCTTATTAAGAAATTTTAGCTTAAATCTCGTATTAGCTTAAAAATCATTTAGCTTATTTTTGTGCTTTCTTGTTTATCTTATTCTAGTGCTTATCTCATTTTTAGGAATGATAATTTCATAAGTCTAAGTGCTCAGATTTGCTTATTTTGTGATTAAGCTTGTTTTATAAAAATCCTACTCATTAATTAGCAATCTGTGTGCGCTTGGTTTGAAAATTTGATTTGGCCCCTTAGTTTATTAAATAGGGCCTCATTCCATCTTACTGTTTGGGCCACGATTTGAACTCTTGGTTTTGTAATAGTGGGCTGAATTTATATACGTTTGGGCTTGCGAATATTAAACAGTAATTGCAATTTGGATAATTTGTTACTGTTAACAGTTGATTTTTATTTTATGTTTTGATTTTGGTACCGGTCAACTCATGAGGCGCGGAGCTTAAGGGTTTATTTAGCTAGACCGAATTTGATTATTTGTTTTAGCTAAATAAATCGGGTGGTATTCGTTTAATTGCGGCTCTTCAACTCGGTTCCATTTTCTATCCTTTTTCAATACAATAGTGTAGCTTAGATTAAAAATGTTTTGCTTCGCTTATTTGATCATTATGAGTAGTGAGTAGTTTAATTAATGCTTGTTAAGTGAAATTTTGAATTGTGAATTAAGTGTGGATTTGAAAAAGGTTTAATTGATTAATAATTTTGGATTATTTAGATTTGTGGTTTAAATATTTTTAAGGGCAAAATCCAGAAAAAATAGTTAAACTACACATCTAGTAATTAATATCTTTTTAAGAGATTTTTGTCAATATAAGCCAACGTTGTGAGATAACTATCTTTTCTAAGGACGTTAATTCGTTAATAAACCTTAATTCATACTTAATGAACTCTTCACATCACTTAGCAAGCATTTGCATCTTTATAATTTTTTAGATCATTTTAGCATAATTCTCGTAGCTTAATTATTTAGTATAATTTTAGTATAATTTTCTTAGTATTAAAGAGTAGTTTTTAAAACCAAAAGCCTTATAAGATAATCAAGCATTATTCTTCGAAAACATAATCATGATTTGTTCAATTCAAACCTCGTTAGGACTTCGACTCCGGAAAGATTAATTATTGTTTGTCCTCAAGCAATTTTCACATCCTACGGGAATTACTATACTATATTGTTACTCGACGAGCTCATTTTGTGTGAATCAATAGGCAAATTAATAACTAGGCGATTTATACATGAAAATTCAATCTAAGTGACTTATTCCTTTAAATTTTCACCAAGTGAGCTATTTAGGGTAATATTGTCTTAGAAATCAATCTAGTTGCTTAGTTAACTATATTTGTCCTATAATTAGTTTGTTAAAATTTCACGTTGTCCCTCTGACTGTTGTTAATTTTTCTGTGTTGTAATTAAATGCCTAAATTATGTGTGCCTAATCCCTAGTTAGAATTCACAACATGCATCTAAATTCAATCTTCATGAACCAAATCGTCTATCAGTAATATATATATATGTTTGTATATAAACTGTATTTGACAAATCTTAGCAGAACCATGACTACTACTGCCACTCAACAAGTTGCTCTTGACAACGCTTTGGTACCACTTGAGAAACGAGTCGAGATCGGCAAGTGCAATATGAGAATTGATCTACAAAGACTCAGAAAGAATCCACCTATCAAGTTGTCTTGGGTGCTCTTGCACTCACCACTTGCTATCCCGCTTTCCTTATCACTGCAAACGTTCCAGAGATATATATGCAACAGTTTTGGTTCACCATCAACAAGAAAGACTCAACCACTTACCGGTTCAAAATTGATAAGAAAATTTACATAATTGATATGGAAGTATTTAAAGAAATCTTCCAGATCTGTCCTAGACTTCCGAATCAAGACTTTGATGAACTCCCGTCAGATGAAGAAATTGTCTCCTTCATTAAGGAACTTGGCCACAAAAGAGACATTAAATCTATCACTGAAGTGGTTGTTGATCACATGTACCAACCATGGAGAACCTTTGCTACAATCATCAACAAGTGCTTATCTGGGAAAATTACAGGTCTTGACAAGCTCCGACTTTTGAGAGCTCAAATTCTATGGGGAATGTTCTATAAGAAGAATGTTGACTTTGTCGAACTACTCTAGGAAGACTTCACATTCCAAATAGAGAACAGAGACCACAAGAAGAAAGAAAAGATGTACTATCCCAGATTCACATAAGCTATCATTCATCATTTCATCACCAAAGAAAAGTCAATTTCGATGAGGAATAGAATGTTTATGCATACTACTCAGGATGATAGCATTTTGGGTCCCATGAGATTTGTCTCCAAGTCTAAGGACTTCCAAGTATATGGATCATTACTTCTAACAGGATGACTAATCAGCAAATGCGGGACTCTATTGCCTACAAGACCTATCTTGCATATGCCAATGGTGTAACATCACCCAAGATGAAAAGGAAATTCAAGAAACCTGCTTCTCCTTCGAAGAAGAGAACTCTTGTCACCGTAGAGGAAGAAGAACCTGAACCTGCTAAGAAAGTTATACCTTCCAAGAAACCTGCTGCTAAAAGACAGTCTGCTGGTGTTCGAATCCGGGAAACTCCTGGTGTGTCTATGTCAAAGAAGAAGGCACCAGCTAAGGCAAAAAGAAGCAAGGGAATTGAATTGCTATCTGATACCGCATTACTTGAGGAAGCCCAGTTGAAAAAGGCTATCAAACAAAGCAGACGAGAAACAAACATTCATCAAGTAGGTGGCTCAAGTGAGGGAGCTAATTTAGAATCAGAGATTGCTGATGAGCCAAAAGGCAAGTCTAGTGACACAAGTGAAGGAACTGGTTTAAAACCAAGGGTTCCTGATGTGTTCAAAGCTGATTCTTCTGAAAGTGAGTATGAATCTTGGGGTGATAGTGGTGATGAAGCAAATGAAAAAGGCGACGATGAAGATGTTCTTGAAAGTGATGATGACCATGAACAAGCTGATGATAAACAAACAGAGTTTGATAATCCAAGAACAAGTGATGACGAAGAAGAAACACAAGATGATGAGTACGTGCATACTCTTGAAGACTATGTACCTACTGATGATGAAACGAATGATGAAACCAATGATGTTGATTAAGAAGAGTATGATAGGATTGATAGAGAATATATATGGTGATGTCAACGTTAGATTGACAGATGTTGAGCCTGACAACGAAGATAAAGGTGATAAGGAGATGACTAATGCTGAAATAGTAGATGCTGAACACGAGAATGTTAATTAAGAGAGTGCAGATAATCAAGTCAAAGATAATACTCAGGCAACACAGAAGACTGAAGTTCCACTACCAAGTTCTTCTATCTCTTCCGACTATGCTGCTAAATTTCTCAACTTTGATAACATTCCCTCGGCTGACACTAAGGTTGTCTCTATGTTGGATATTAAGGTTCAACATGAAGTTCCACGTACTTCACCACTTCTCAGCATTCCTGTCTCCGTAATCCCTGAACACAATGTCATCAATCCACCTGAAACCGTTACAATTGCTTCAACAATAAATTTTTCTTCTCTTCTGACTTCACTCTTTCCTCACCTTCAACAATCAACACCAATCCCAACACCAACAACAACTGAAGCTATAACCTCGACCACTGCTGTTCCTGACTCTGAAACCCTTACTGCTCTCCATCAAAGAATTGCTGATTTGGAGAAGGATGTAAAAGAGCTCAAAGATATTGATAACTCCACAAAAGTTATTTCAACTATCCAATCTGAAGTCCTAAAATCTGTAAAAGAGTACCTCGGATCAAGCCTGGACGATGCTATGTATAAGGTGATTCAGAGAAACTTTGCTGACATCATTAAGGAACACTCTGTTCCAGATGAGATTGTAAAGAGACTCGGGCAGCAATATGCACCTCAGAAAAGCATTGAAGACATCCGAAAAATCAAGATAGAGCATGCAAGAAAGCAGCAAGAGCCTAAAGAAACTATCACTTTATCTAATACCACTGCACTTGAAGAATTTGATCAGAATACTACCTTGTTTGAAACAATGACTAAATCTAAGTCATTTAATAAAAGTTCAAAGCAAAGAGCTCTATATCATGCTCTCATGGAGTCAATCCTTAAGGATGAAGATGCTATGGATGAGGGATTGCTGATAAAAATTGGAAGAGAAGAAAAGGAAACAGTGACAGCTGATAAAGATGAAGGGCCCCTTCCGCTAGATCAAACTGAGGGTTAAAGAGACGGAAAACAAGCAAAGACACTAAACCATCTAAGAAGGCCAAATCAACTGAAACTTCCAAATCTCAGCCAAAATCTACTGTCAAGTCTGCACTAGCAGAGGAGACAGTGTTTGAGGCTGGAGATACTCAAAGGCCACAGAATCTTGGAGAAAATACCGGTAACACTGATGAACCACCCATTGTCAATGTTGATCCAAAGGATAGGTTTAAGAAACCAGAAAGACCTCCTACTCCAGATCCTAAATGGAATAAATGTAAATCAATTGAGAATAAGCCTACTTAGAAATGGCTTAGTGACCTTGCAAAAGTAGAAAAACCTTTAATAACATTTGATGATTTATTGAGCACTCCGATAAACTTCAGCGCCTTTGTCATGAACCGCCTGCAGATTAGTAAACTCACATAAGACATTCTGGTAGGACCGGCTTACAACATTCTCAAAGGCACTTGCAGAAGTTATGTCGAGCTCGATTATAATATGGAAGAATGTTACAAAGCACTAACTGATCAACTAGACTGGAACAACCCTGAAAGTGATAGATATCCATTCGACTTAAGCAAACCACTACCTCTGGTTATGTCAGGAAATCGTCAAATCGTCTCGGTTGATTACTTCTTAATAATGACTTGGCATACTTGCAAGGAGGAAGCACCAACAGAACATACACGACTTCGTTGACTAAGACAAAGGCTGTTAAGTACGACTTACCTGGAATTGAAGATATGGTACCCAACTTGTAGAGTCCTATAAAAGTAGCTTATGACAAACATGCTCTTTTAGGCACTTCACACTAGGGTCCTAAAAGACAAAGATTCTACGAATATTCTTCCAACAGGGTGTCTAAACATGATGTGTACTCCACCAAAAGAATTCTTGTAGTCACACATGTCAAAGTTAAAGAATGGTATGGTTATGGTCATCTTGAGGAGATTGAAGTTCGAAGATCTGATCAGCAATTATACAAGTTTATGGAAGGCGACTTTCCATGACTCTTCAACCACAAAGGTTATGTCATTGTGCACTTGGCTACAGCATTACGTATGTTCACAAGACGTATCGTGATCTAGAAGAGAGCGAAAGACCTTCAACTTGGTGTCGAAAGCTACCAGAAGAAGCTTAACATCCCTAGACCAATGACACACAAGGCTGGAATCACTAATCTAAAACCATATTCTGCATACTCTAACCCTTAAGGCTTCATCTATGGGGACAAGTTAGGAAGAAACAGACTGATGTGTTCTCACGAGCTCTACAAGTTCAGTAACGATACACTCATATCTCTCCGTGATACTCTTAAAGACATGGCCAACAATTTGGAGATGGGTTATACAAGTGTCATGTCAAGAAAGAGATGGAGTAACAAGAAAATGTCTCGCATCATAATAAAGGATATTGATCGTCAGTTGCTGGATAGAAGGTGATGAGAAGCTTGGAACAATTCATTAGTGGAAGATATTACAGGGAAGACCCTAGACTGCTTCAGAGGATAATATGACTTTGTCATACTTTGTTATTCTATTTTACGTCATTCTCTCATAATTACAAACTTATGAATATGTAAATAAGTAGTGTAGGACTAAAAATAGGCTTATATAGTGTTTGAGTATGAATTTTCAAGAATTTCTTAGTAAATTCAAAAAATTTCAAATTAACGTATTCAAACACCATATAATACCCTCACAAAGTGAGGGGGCATTAAAATGTTCCTAATAAGGCTTATCATATATAATTTGAACATTTTCTACCTAAATAATTTTTATATATATTTGAATCAATTGATATCCAAAATATCAAGAGATTTGACATTTTTGATAAGGGGAGAAAATGTGATTAAAATATATATAACTTGTAAAAATGTGATCAAAAGGCTCGAGTGCAACTTCTTCCTCGTATGTGCAAAACATTTTCGGTTATCGATGCACATATGCAGGGGGAGCATTTATAAAAAGTAAAACCATCGAGGTACTAAATGTTTTGATTAATATCAAAGTACCTTGATCGATGTTTTTAAATGGTTTTAAGGCTGAGAACAATACCAAAAGACTGACCATGTATTTAATTAATTGGAGTTATAAGGTAGTTAGGTATAGGTATTCTTTCCCATGATCCAGCCAGAACCAAAGGGATCTACCCAGGGACACATCCCCCCCCATTTAGTGACGAATAGATCCTTAGGTATGATAAAAGGAGAAAAAGTAAGAAAAGAGAAAAATGCGGACTAAGACAGAGCTAACACTGGAACAAACCTAACAAGGTGTTAATGATGAAGTCTTGGTAAGCATTGAAGGGGCTGAAGAATGAAAAATAAAAGTTAAAATAAAGGGTGAAAAGAAAGAAGCCCTCCTTATACATAGGCAGAAACCGGGTCAATACATATGCTATCAGAAACACTAAGTTGTTGTCTGGTATTGAAGATAGTTATCATGGACCCAATGATGCGATGCACAACCCTCCCTAGCCATGCAAGGTCTCTTAAAAGACTCTTGTTTCATTTTTCACGGAGATTACACACATTTCTATCAACTTTCTCACTCCGAGTTAGTTGTTATTGAAAAGGTGGCAGTCTCCTCCAGCCTTAGATTACTAAAACTAAATGTGCACTAGTGAGTCTAAAGCCAAAAAGAGATCATCCATAAATCTCACTAGGACACTATCCAAATCTATTTGTTGCTCACACACTGTGAAAACAAGTAATAACTTTAACAGTTCCTAAACGCATTAACCTTGTTAATTGTCAGAACATCAGAGTGATACTAAAGTATTTACAATGACAATGGAAATCCTTCTAGAGCTAACATCAAACAAGCCATGCGGTAGGTGACTTGTGAGATCCTATATGGATAAAACTTGTAACACTGGATATCGATTTGGTCCAGACTATGAATTGATGATTGATGAATTTTGAAATGCATAAAACTCTCGATGTGTCATAAAATCACTTTAGCAAGTGACAAGTCGATTGATTTTCAAATTATTTTTTGATTCAATCGGTGATACTTTGTCTTACTGGTTCACTCATACCGTGTTGTCTACTTTGAGACGCTTTGGTAATGAGAAAGTCTAGAGCAGCTGTAAACCTTGTCAAGGAGATTCTTTGGAAATTCTAACCGCAGATCACAAGCAATATTTATACTGATTAACGGGGAACTGTGGTTATTGCAACCGTATTCGACGAAGTGATAAAGACAGTTTCGTCTATATATGTTATTTATCACTAACCCACTTATGCAGGAAACCCTGATGGTAGCCGCAATTAGTTCAAGACAAGTCAAGATTCATAGCCACATGCTCATACTCGACCAACAAATGTAAAGACATTATGAAAGCTCAATTATATGTTTCAAGACTTCCGCTACTTTGATACCGCACGTCCTTCTTGAAGCGACGAAGTGTTAAAGTTAAAGAACTTCAAGAAAGATGCTTTATTCAAGCTTTCAAGTTAAAGATGAAGTAACGTATGAGCATGTCAGCCCGAAGGACACAAGTATACAAGATGGAAAAAGATCACAAGATGATGATAAGAGATTATGCTTGGTTGATGATCTCAAGAAGCTAAAGATCACATACAAGTCAAGCTTAATGGAACAAGCTCAAGCCTAAAGTCTAAAGATCACTACACATATCACAAGTTGAAAGATAAAGATTCAAGACCTCAAGCAAAGACGAAGACATTCATAGAATGCTAGGCTTAAGAATTTTGTAAAAGGATGTGACCTCCCTTAGGGGGAGATTGTTAGGAAACGAGAAAAGACTTGGTCACACCTAAAGTACGTAGCTCATAGGTCTAATATAGTTTTTGGAACCTTAATAAGGTATGAAGACCCAAGGCTCATGAATAGCCCACATAAGGGTCCATGGCCAGCCACTATAGGAGTATAAATACCCTCTCCATAGCTTGGAGAGGGTGTTAGTTGTTCACTTTCTTATTTTCATATAAGCTAATATTCTCTCTTCCTTTCTCTCTCTAAAAATGTTCATCCTTCCACTTTCTCTCTCTAGTTCTTTGTAATTAGATTGTGATAGTAGATAATACATGTATTCTACAAGAAGCATGGCTTCCAAGATTACAGCTGTCTCAGCTAGTGAGTGTCTATTTGCTGACTTTCTCTCTGAGATAGAACCTAAAAAGGTATATAAGGTACTGAAGCACCCATGATGGGTTGATGCCATGCAAGAAGAACTGAATCAGTTCTATAGAAACAAAGTATGGACTCTTGTTCCACTCCCTTATGGAAAAACAGCCATAGGCTCTAAATGGGTATTCAGGAACAATAAAGATGGGCATGGTATAACCACAAAAAACAAAGAAAGACTAGTTGCACAAGGTTATAGTCAGGGGAAGGAATTGAATATGATGAAACCTTTGCACCAGTGGCAAGGATGGAAGCCATCAAGATATTCCTTACCTTTGCTACATATATGAACTTCATAATTTTTCAAATGGATGTCAAAAGTGCCTTCTTGAATGTTAAACTGAAAGAAGAAGTCTATGTCAAACAGCCTCCTGGCTTTGAAAGCAACCCCCAAATCTGGGTTGCAGCGAAATGTTAAATATCTGAGGGCGTTACTTCATAGATCAATAGCACAAGATATGAGAACGACCACTAAACGTGTCGTTTAAAAAGATACATTGGATTTAACAAAATACTTGTTCATTACATAAGCTCATGGCTTCAAATTGTTCGACAACATAAGTAAAGATTTTGGTTTATAACAAATGTCCCAAAATGTAATAAGCCCCAAATCTTTAGTATTGACTCTCTCCAAAGAGTGAACCCCAATGTATCTTGGCACCTCGTGCCTTATTGACCTGAGAAAACATGCTTAAAACGTCAATATAAAGTTGATGAATTCATAGGTTTATGTAAATCAATTGTAGGACCACAAGATTTCCAAGTGTATGATTAAGCAACAGATGCAAACATCATAAAAAGTAATTACGTTTTCCTAAGCTCATGACACTGAAGCTCGACATGTATGAATGCAATAAATTGCCAATATTTGCCCGTGAATGATGTTCTAACCCGCAACATCCCAAATCCGACATGGTATACGTTTGTTGTCCGGCAAACCGGCACAGTGAGCGCTACTCACCCAAACAGGGATGTCAATCCCAAATAGATCTATTTATAACATTCGTGCTCGCAATCTAGCAATTGACAGTTCATGATAAAAGGGCTCAGTGGGTTATCGCTACTTAGGCAAACACGTAATCATAGTATAAAATGTACACTTGCGTCCAATTTGTAAAACAAAGCATGTTCTCACCCCAACAATGTAAATCATTTAAATAATTGTAAAACATGGGGCTATGAACTCACCTTAGTAAATAGTCCTCTGAAAATGATAATATATCCAAGTATAGCAAATGAATCACACCGTCAAATACCTAAGTAAATACAGCCAGTCTTAGTCTACAGTTTAGGTTAAAGACTCAATGTATAAACTATAATAAATTGCTAGTTTATATATTCTGTTATCACTTGTGTGGTGATGCAAATGTTTATTGAATTTGTATTCACTTGATGGCTTTTGGGAAGGTATACGATTTTACATGATCTTGTATACGTATAAATGTTATTAATAAATATTCGTATTTATTAAATCGTAGGTTATCTTGCATATTATCCGAATATAATTCGTCCGATTCGCTAAGTGTTTATAAAATCACTTTGTTTATAAGATACCCTTAGGTTTTCTATAATTACCAAAACAGTCCCTCTAGTTTATGAAAATAGAGTATTTACACTTTAGACCCTTAAGTTTTCACTTGTACACATTTAGTCCTCCAACTTTACAAAGTTTACATTTTAGGTCCTTATATGTTTCCAATAGTCCCCAAAGTTTCAGAATGACAAAAACAGTCCCTCAAGTTTACCAAAACAATGAATTGGCAGTTTTAAACCCTTAAGTTTCAAAAGTGACACCTTTAGTCCCTTGAATTGTAAAAATCGCATTTTAAGCCTGATTAAGTTCTAAAAAGTGGAAACAAGTTTTATTAAGCTCCAATAAGCAAAACCAATGAGCTTATTTAAGCTTATTGGGCTTATTGGGCCCGTTAAGGTCCATTAAGCTAAATAATGGTCCAATCTAGTTTTTAAAAGTACATAAGTCCTTGTTAAGCTTATTAGGGTCTGTTTTAAGTTGTCTTATATGTGGGGCTTATCCAATAAGCAGTTAAGCTCGTAAAAGGGGCTTATTGGGCCTGATATGAGCCCGATAAGAGTTTTAAAGGTTTGGGTTTGATTCTTTAGGGTCCAATAATCCTCCTAAGTTTATAAATAAGACTCATAAACTGTTTAAGCTCACAAATAAGCTGTCTAAGCTTATTTGTGGCTTATGGGTCTCGTGGGTTCACGTTAATGGGCTAACGAGCCCATTTAAGGTTCGGGTTGGTTTAAAACACATGCCATGATGTCTTAGGGCCTATATAAGTTTAATAAGCACCTAAGCTTCCTAATAAGCCCGAGAGTGCTTATTTATAAGCTGTGGCCCTTCTGAGTGGGCTTAATGGGCGGGTTTGGGTCTATTGGGCCATGCACGGCCCATTATAGCTTTCTATGTATTTTGTTACATTATAAGTTTAACGAGGTTCTAAGTTTTTAATCAATAAGCTCGAATGAGCTTAAAAATAAGCTATGGATCCCACTCGTGGGCTGTTGGGTCGGTTGGGCCCAAACCGTGAGCATGTATGGATCACACGAAGCCCGTTGTGGCCCATTGTTTTCCCCTAGTAATATATATGTTACGAAAATGTGTTCTAGTGTCTAAAGACCGTGTATTCATCTCATATATATATCGTGCATTACATGCAATCGTATTTTATGGTCGCATACGCATTCCCAAGCCATCGTATCTTGTTTACAATGAAAGTTTACGTGTGGTTTTCTTATAATCGAATGGTTTTCAAAGCCTTGCTTGTTACTAAGTCACGTTACATGTTTTCTTTACATTTTAACACCACACAAGTTGTTATACGCAATAACATTGCGTATAACACGTCCATTTTTGCATCTAACATGCGTGTTCTTAAGCTAGCACATCATATATATACGTGACACATTGACTAGCTAATAAGGAAAAACAAATATAATATAAGTGATACGGGTTCGAATGTGACTTACAAAGGTCCTACTACTTGATTTCAAGTATGCACGAGAAAGGATACAACACACGTATGAATTATACGTCTAAATGAATAACCGAGACTCCAAGGCTTAGTGTATACCCAATCCTAGCTCGTGTAAACCCTTGTGGCCGCGTATATAAACCCTAATAAATATTTGTTGGCTAGAAAACAAGGTAAGTGAGTGTGTTTGTGTGCGGTTTATGATCCAACGCGAAAGAGAGGAAAGGTTTAAGTGTTTGTGTTTTGTAAGAGTGTAAAATGGTATATGTGCCCAAGTATTTATAGGCAATTTAGCTAGTTACGTGTTTCTAGTTACATAAACAAACCAAACCGATCCAAGCCCTAGTGGTTTTATGGTTTCGAGTTCATTAGACATAGTTTTGTTAAACCATAAAAGTACTATTCTTAATTACAAGGTTTTGGTACAAGATTTGCTAAGATATGAAAATTCTATGATTTGTATACATACATTGTATGTAGTCGTGGCATTAGGGGCAAATGGGAGACCAAATGGTTATTAACCGTTGTATAAAGAGTTAACTAGGAACACTTAGTACTAATATTAATTAAAGGGGGTTTGTACATGTACTTTAGGATCATTAGGAAGATTTCTAGATGTGTTTGTGTGTATATCCGGCCCTAGTGGTTATGTACACAAAATTTACTTAATTTTTGTATTAAGGTTTTAAAAGTGGGTATTGGTTTAAGTCTAGGTAAGTCTAGGTATTTCCGGGGTGTGTCCAAATGTATTTTATTGCAAAACGTAACACTTTTACGTGACCAATAAAAATAAAATACGAAAAGTTAATAATTTTCTTCTTAATAATTATATAACACTTGGTTGGTGTAAACCTTAATTTATTTGATGACTGTTTACATTAGATGATTATTTCTAGTCTACGCGATTTAGCTTAAAAGTTAATTTAAAAGTAAACGCGTATCGGACCAAAATAAATAGTGACGAATAATAGGATTCGTAAAATGACCTGAAATTGAGAAATGTTACAAAAATGGCAATATATACCCTCGATTTATAAACTTTTACAACTTTAGTCCTTTATATATAAAGTATATATTTCTTAAACCTTTAACTTTGAAACTTGGCAAGATAGGTCCTTATAGTTATAACTTTAGGAAAATGACATTTTCAGCCCCTTTAGTTATAAATTTCAGAAAGTTACGATATATACCACTATGCATGAAAATATTTACAAATCAAGTCCAAAAAGCCATGCAAGCTTATTTTAGGATTCCAAATGATATTTGTAGGTTATACTCCTTTCGTCCCACATTACTTGACTTTTTCAAAGTTTTTTTTCTTCAACTTTGACCTTAATGATTTCTTCTTATGTTAT